>JBBPKG010000120.1:0-54072 GCA_038089115.1 Fistulinella cinereoalba | reverse complement strand
CGGGTTCGAGCGGGCATGTCGGGGTTGTGTTGCCAGAAGGCGTGGTTGGCGACGAAGCGGAGGGGGTCGAGCCAGAGGACGTGTCTGTAGAGGACGCCGAGCGCGAGTGCGTGGAAGCGTCTGTTTGCGCGGATGAGCGTGGCGAGGTCCCCGGTGCAGTCGACCGCCTCGAACACGGCGATCCACAGCTCGTTCAGGATCGAGCTCATCGTGCGTGTGGTGGCTGTGCACCACCCCCGCTCTGACTAACGCCGCGATGATGTAATCAAACATGCCTCCTCCTCGTCGCCGTGCTGGCCCGCTCAAGTGGACCCCGAGACCAGCACCCATCAGTGCTACCCCGACGTTCAATGCGCCCCTCTACACGCTCAAGGCGTTCACCATCGCCACCGCCATCGTCCTCACCACCGTGTCCGCGTCCGTCGCAGGCGTCATGGCCTATCTCGACGTGCACAACGTGCGTCGCCTCGCTTCTCACCCAGGCACTCCTCACCTCCCACAGACGGAAGAATTCGCCGCGTGCATGCGTGCATGGGTGGCGCACTCCATGCCCCACTTGACCGCCAAACTATACGGGCACCCGGCGGGCTCCAACCCTGCGCCCGTGGATCACGACGCAGTCGAGAAACGGCTCTCAGACGCATTCGACAGCGGCGGGGTCGATGCCTGGGCAGACGCCGCAGTGAGAGAGATGGACGCAGAGGCCCGCGCACGGAGGACTTGGACGTAGCCTACCGTGGCTGTGCTAGTACTCCATCTTCATGCCCAAAGACAAGCCCAAAGCCGCCGTAAAGGCTCACAAAAAGGCAAAGGCCGCTCAGAAAATAGCCAGAAAGGAAAAGAAGAAGACCCAGCGAGACAAGGATGACGGTGACGATGATCTCGAAGACATCCTCGAAAAGGTCTGTCCTTTTCCCATCCCCATCCCATCCCGCGTCACATGTCTGTCCAGTAGATGAGACAGGAATGGGAAGCCGCCCATACCGTAACTGAGGGACTCGTTCAAGGCCCTCCGAGTAGGCGTGCCAATGCTACCCTCACCCCCTGTCCCAACGGAAACCACCTTTGGGCCATCGGCAGCGAATTCTTCTCCGAGGATGGAAAAGCCGTACGTCCTACTCGCTCGACTACCACACCCGCTGACCATCGCCCAGTATTTTTACAATGACGTCTTTCGCTACGCTCCTGACAAGGTATGTCTTCGTACCCCGTACTACAAACGACCCATGGACTCGATCGCAGGACGAATGGCGCAAATTCGTATCCCAGACCTGCCCAGGACCCCGCTCCGCACACTCCGTTGTCGCCTCCCCCTCTGCAGGCGGGAGACTATATCTCTTTGGTACCCCCTTCCACTGTGCAGCCGTCGCTGTCGCTCACCTCACCAGGTGGCGAATTTTCGTCCTTGCACCAGAACAGTTTCCACCATTATCGTGATTTTTGGGTGTTTGACATCTTGACCCATGCTTGGGACAGAATCGAGACAAAGGTACGACCGAGCGCACGATCCGGCCATCGGTACGTCGATGATCCACTCTCTCTTCGCTATCGCTTAACTCGCGGATAGAATGGCCATGTGGAAACATTTCATCGTCCTCTTTGGAGGCTTCTACGACCCTGGACATCGAAGTGATTATATTCCCTCCTGTCACGATATCGACTCACCACCCGATAGCCCAGTACCTCAATGACACCTGGACGTTCGACACTCAAGCGTACACTTGGCGCCAGATCGAATTCAAAGAATCCGACCGAAAACCTTCGTACGCCACCCCTTCGTTCCTTCCATTCCCTACTCCAACACAACTCAGTCCTCACAGCGGCTTTTCCTTTTTGCCCACCCTAGACGGGATCGTTTTGTACGGTCCGTGCCGCCACCCGCCTGCACGGGTCGACTGAAACATTGCTCTAGGTGGCTACTGCAAAGAATACATCAAGGGCCAACGTCCCGTTGGGGTCACCCTCGACAATACCTGGTTCCTCAAGTACGTGTCCCCGCCTCCCAGGTACCGCCTACCCATCGCGCTCTATAGAATGTCCCTCGACCCATCCTTGTCCTTCCCCCTTGTACTCAAATGGGAAAAACGCAAGTCCGCCACGTCGACGCATACCCCCACACCGCGCGCAGGCTGCACGATGGCGTTGTGGGCATCCAAAGGGACCGGGGTGCTCTTTGGCGGTGTGACCGATGAGGAACGGGGAGAAGAAGGGCTCGAGAGCGTGTTCTGGAACAACATGTGCATCCTTTCCTTCTCATGGCTCGTTCGAGACCGACGCGCCCCAGGTACGGCTACCACCTCACAAGCGGCCGCTGGCTCGCAATGCACCTCAAAAAGCCGAAAAAGAAGGGCGGCGCGGACAAAAAGAAGCATGCCAGAGGCCACAGCACGGTCACGTCCACACCAGATGACCGCGACGCCGGGGATGACGACGACCACGACGCGTCGGGCATGCCTTTACACAGCGCCCCCGCGCAGAGCGTTCCCCTCTCGGACAGACACAACGACGCGGACCCGGGCGATCCGACACAGACAACCCTGATGCCGCGCTACAATGCCATGCTTGCCGTGATCCACAACACGCTGTACATGTTCGTCGTTCTTCTTTTTCCTCTGGCGACCCACTGACCGACGATGGCATGCTAGTTATGGCGGCATATTCGAGTGCGGGACCCGCGAGTACACGCTCGACGATTTTTACGCGTTCCAGCTGGACAAGCTGGACTAGTTCACATGTCTCAAGCCGAGCGGGATCGTCATCCCGGCCGAGGCAGAAGAAAGCAGCGACGAGGACGACAGCGACGACAGCGACGGTGAAGACAGTAGCGACGAAGAGGTGGAGGAGGATCACCAGACGTCTCACAAGGGAAAACAGCGGGACGATGTGGCCCCGCTAGCACTGCCACCCAGCACCAACACCGACGCAGCCCCAAAGGAGACGCCCGGCGACACACCGGATGCCACGCAGGCGCCGTTCATGGGCGTGTCCAAGGACACGACGCGTTCAGCCGAGGACGCGCTCAGCACGCCCGCGCCTGGGAAACGCTGGCGATGTTTTACGCCCGATCGCGTACGGGTTTTATCCTGGCATTGCGGCGAATAACTCAATTGTTCATTGGCAGGCGACTACTGGGCGCAGCAGGCGCGCAGCGGTGATCAACGTGGCAAGGCACTCCAACGAGACGGGTTCGGGCTCGCCATGGCGCGTTATCGTGCGTGTCCCCACCCTTTTTTTTTCTGGTTTGTGGTCCCGTTGAACATGCTCCGCAGAGGACTATCGACCGACGTTGGAGGCAGTGGAGGCAATTTTGGAACAGGCAGGGTTAGATGAGGATGAGCGGACCGTGCGCGAGGGCGAGGGAGCCGGCAGTGCTGGACAGAGCCGGCATCGTCGTTGGTGTGTGATTCACACTTGCGCGCGTTGTGCTTCACGTTCTGTCTCGCTCATATGGACGATAGATATGGATGAATGAATGTACGAGATATTGCTGGGCGCGCTCATGGTGTGCATGTATCACCGGGCGCATGAACAAAGGACAATGCACACTCTCACGCGTGACGATGACCAGGCGAGGCGCACCTAGCACCACGACGTCGTAGGGGTGCGTGCGGGTGCTCAATGACGCTACATGCACGATGACCCTCCTAGTGTACCACGCGTCCATGGTACACAGCACACCGTGAACAGGGCGGTCAGTGGCACTAACGATCATGATCGGGCAAAAAAAGGCCATGCGAATGACACGACGCGCCATCTGCTGTCATGACGGCTCTGATGGGCGGGGATATTGACTCTTGTACTACTGGGTGATGACGTGCACCTTGGATCTGCCGTCAACCCGATGGCCCGGGCCTGCACAACCTTCACGGTATGTCCCCTGCACTCGCCTTGCTCACAGGTACTTTCTGCCGCCTCGCTTATTACTGGCGGTAGCATTGTCGTGCGCTCCTGCTTGTCTGCTGCCCAATTGTCCCGAGGGTCGCGCGTCACGCCCGTCCACTATCACATCAAGTTCGCCATTGTGCAAGTATGGTGAGGCCACTCCCCCAGTGGTACTGTGACGATTGCTGTGTGACTCCAAGCACAAGACCCTCCTGCATGCGGCAGAACAGATCAGTTACCGGTCTCAAATATTTTTCCACTGCAATGAGTACCAAATGTCAACTTCATGCCATTCATGCTTTCACCACATCCTGGCGCATTCAAACACGCAATAGTCTGACCTGTACATCTACAGGTGACCACGAACAACCTGGGGAACATATCTGCGAGTTGAGGATCAGACAAGCGCACAATACACCAATAAAACAGACTGATGTGTACGGTTCCTCGAGATAGGACACCTCCTCTGGTGTCAACACGACATCCGTTACGATGCTCTCATTGAGCCGCTCGATGGAGTTGACGCCCACAATCGGGCTTGCTACCTTTTCGCCGACCTAAGCTAATGCGATCTGTGCCATCCGTATGTTCTTTTTCTCTGCCAGTGTCTCGACCCGGCGGATGATCTCCTTATCGGCCTCTCCGAGTGTCTTCTCCCACACGGTGCCCTTCAACGTGTCTTGCCGTGTCGAATTTGTGCCGATGGGGCGCGCGAGGCTGCCCCCTGCGAGCGGCGACCAAGGGATGACGCCGATCCCATGGAAACGACAATACGCCAGCATCTTGCGCTCCTAAAACGCGCATGAGCCCCGCGCAAGTGTTTCAGCAAACGGTCCCACACATACCTCTTCCCGATAGAGTAACGAATACTCGTCCTGCATGCTCACAAACGTCGTCCACCTGTGCCGCGTGGCGACCTCGTTGAGGTGCGCAAACTGCCAGCAGCGCATCGAGCTCGCGCCAATATAGCGCACCTTGCTGCTCTGCACGAGATCGTGCAGCGCTTTCATCGTCTCTTTGGCGGGCACGTCCGGGTCGACGACTCGAACCGGTGGATCTGGAGGAGGTCGATGTACAGCGTCTCGAGACGCGCGAGGGACGCATCGATGGCGTTGAAGATCGCCACGCGGGAAAGGCCGCCATGGTTGACGTACCGGCACTGGTGCTTGAGCTTGACCACGTCGTGGGGGCGGACCCCCACATCATCCGCCACGATCCCATTGCACTTGGTCGCGATCTCGATCTGCTCGCGCGGGATCTGGTACTATATGAGGGAAGTGAGTAGGACGTACAGTGGGCAGGACGCGACCGTGGACCTTGCGGATGAACGAGCCGACGATACGTTCGGATGCACTGTTGGAGTAGATGTTGGCGGTGTCGATTGTGTTGATGCCGAGATCCCACGCGGCTTTCAGAATCGCATGCGACGGCGCTTCGTTGAGGACCCAGGACTTCGTGAGGTCAGTTGGCGGGGTCAGCGGCCAATGTGAGGTACGCACGCTCCATCCGGCGAGCCAAATCGATCGATCAGCATGATACCAACTCTCGGGCATGGGCACGCACGATGGGGACCGAGACGCGGAGACCTGATTGGCCCAGCCGGCGGTATTCGACCTTCAATGGTGCTAACATGTTGTAACAGAGATCGATGTTAGACGCGTCGCTTTGCGTTCACATTATATGTGTTCGGCAAGGGTGCGTGACTCATCGTGTATGACCAATGTGGGGAGGACGAACGATGCCACATTGTGTCAGCGATGACGACGCGATCTTTGTGCAGCGTCAGCCGTGTTATCGACCTGCAGAAATATGGCAGTGTATGATAGGCTGCTTACCAGAGCGTGTCCAGCATCGTGGTGTCAAAGCCTAGTGTCCCTATGCAGATGTGGTAACAGCTTATGGATCGGTTGATGGGATTTGGTCAATTTGGATGAGTCTGCTCTATTCATGCCATCTCCGCTTGGCTGTCAGAAGATCCCAAGGGGGTACTCAGATGATCAAGACAATGGCATCGAGAGTACGCCCCCCAGGGGGGTTGCAGTATTTTGGGCTTGGCCTAGGAAGGCTATGCATGGTGTGGGGGGTCAGTTGCGGAAGCTGGACCTTGTGAGAGTCGTCCCGACATGCCAAGCCCATCATATCAGCCATTACATTGTGTCGCACACGGGGCTTACTAGTATCTGTGGGGCGTGTTGAAAGTGCAAACATCCCAACCATTCTGTAAGCACTCCGGCTTACGTAGACCCCAGTATCTACTACATATACCACCTATGGTACCCATTCATTTGGCTTAGTGGCTGAGCACAGCAGTCCGGTCATTACACATTTGTCCGAATTCCAACTGGTGGCGAAAATGCAAACAAGGTCAGAGCACATGGCCTGCGACATGTTTGGGTTGGACCAGGAGGCAGGTGTTTCCAGCGTGACGCTTGGAGTCCCATGTGGTGTTCATGATCGAAGACAATCTTGCCTCTTCGTTCAGGCGACATGCTTTGAGTGTGAGCAGGCATGTGGAGCTGCAATTTCATGGCATGGCAAGGAAGCAGGTCATCATGCACATTCTACATCCAACTTCCAGTTCCCCGTCAACTTGGATTGCGCGACATATATTCCGTGGAGAATTTACAGTCACTGGGCATGGTTGGTAGAAATGGGAGGGTCCAGTGAGTCATAGACTGACCTGGACTTTCGTCTTCCGTCCGTTTCCTGTTACGCTTCGACTGGGTAGGTAGGAGCGTAGCCCTTGTTGGACAGAAACACGAGGAGTTCGACAAGTCGACCGAGGAGTTGATCTGGCTGACAGAGAGTTGGCGTAGGATCCAAGGAGCTGCCCTTGACAATAGGCAAGGGTGGGATGAGGAGCACACCGAAAGAGAGTGGCGTGGAACAAGTGGCTTGTATTCAAGTACTAGGTACGAGGAGATACAAGGGAGAAACAAGTTAAAGTACAGTGGTGGCGATAAGCCAGTTTATATACGAAGAGGAATGGCCGTTGAGGGCCGGTTCGATGAGTGTATAAAAGGAATTAACCAATGGTAAAAGAATCGTACGATGTGATGTCATCGGACGATGCATAAGCGAAAATGACTGTCAAGGGACGCGTCATCTGAAGGTTAGGTAATACAGATGACATCAAGGACGATGGCATCGGAAATGGAGGTAAGCATGTTTACATGTGTGGGAACGTACTGAGACGTAGGCCAAAGGCGAGCGACGAGGCTTCGGCCGAAAAGAAAATAAGTCCGATCATAAAACAAAATAAGGACAAACAAAAGGAAATCGTAACATTACCCCCTTTGTAACCCTGAAGCTACTGTGAAGATACCTCAGAAGTTGAGATAGACGTGGTCGGGGGAGCCGGTGACGTTGGCCCAAGCATCGCCATCCCATGGACAGGGATCATAGTCGTCTGGAGGAGAGGGAGAACGCCTGCTGTAGGGTGCGGGGTGTCGACCACCAGTGGACATACGGCCACGGGAATGAAAGGGACGGCCACGGGGAGCGGGTTTGTTAATGGAACAGCGACTCTGTTTATGCCCGGGAGCCCATTTTCGGCAGAAAGGGCACTGGTAGAGGGGGCAGTGGGGACAGAAATGTCCGAGTTGATGGCATTGATGGCAGCTCTCTGGGTAGCGCGGGTGTGACGGTGTGAGGATGATGTGCCCTTTGTCTTCGACGTGTCGCTTTTTGACTGCCTGGTATGCGAGTTCTTCTTCCGTATGGATAGATGTGGAGGTGGCGGAGGGGGTAGGGATAGGAGCTGGGGAGCTATGGTCTGAACGTGGTGGGGATGTAAGGCGTTTGACGAGAGGTCGGGTGGTAAGGAGAGCGTGTTGGTGAGCGGTTTCTCGGACGACTCGGACGACATTGAGAAAAAAGGGCGTGAGGTTCATTTGGTGCATGGCCGTGATGAGGTTGTCCAACATTGCTCTTTGTTTTCTCTCGATAATATACCCATGGAGGGCGACTCCAGCGATCCTGGATTTTTGCATCTCGGTGGCGGTAGTGAGCAACTCGTGGGCGTGAAGGTAAGCGGCGTATAAGGAGTCCACGATGGACTCAGCATCTGTGTGGCAGGAGAGGGCTCGGGTGAAATGGGGTTGAAGGAGTAGGTCATCATATACGGTGAGGCGGGTGGTAGGCGTGATGGGGCGTTGGAGGATGTGGGCGGCAATGGGGACGTCGGCTGCGACGACGGGTTCCGGGGTGGCGATTCTAGTTTGTTCAATGGCTTCGAGGGTAACGACGGGGGTAGGAGGGTGAGAAGGGGAGCGGGACGGAGTATCTATGATGGAGGAAACGGAGGACATAGTGGTGGAAGTGGCGATGGAAGACATTGCGGTTTGGTTTAGCGACGGCGAGTAGATGGCGGTTGCTGAGAAGGAGGGAAGACGGAGGGGTGACAGTTTTTGTAGTCTTGGAGGGCGGACTTTGCATGTTTTAAGTCCTGCTCGGCAACCCACGAGTCTTCTTCGGTGGTGTAACCCTTCCATCGGATTAGGAAGGAGCAGGAGGACGGGGCTCCGCGATGTCGTACGATCTTTTCAATTTCGTATTCTTCCTTGCCTTCTACTAGTTCTGGGGGTGGTTTCGGGAAGTTTTCGCCATAGACGGCATTTTCGTGATAGGGTGATAGGAGGGAAGCATGGAACATGTTGTGGATCTTCCATGCTGTGGGGATTCAGATTTGATATGTGACTGCAGAAAGAACCTTCGTGACGGTAAAGGGTCCTTCTTGCTTCGGGGCGAACTTCGGGTTGGCAACGCGGCGTTTCAGGTTGCGGGCTTCTAGCCACACTTTATCGCCGACTTTGAAGGGTTTAAAAGATCGGAGGGAACGCGACGCCATAGTCTGGCGGGTGAGTTCGTGGGCTGCAAGGGCCTCGTCTCTGACGGCGACGAGTTTTTGGAGGCGGGTTTCGACGGCAGGTACGTTGGTTTTCTTAGATGGCGTGGGCAGGGCTAAGGGTTCGTAGCCCATTAGGAGAAAGAACAGCGATTTGCCAGTGACGGAGTGGGGGTGGTGATTGTGGACGAACTCGGCGTTTGCGATGTGTTCGGTCCATGTGCTAGGGGAATTTCCGCACACGATGTGGAGGTACGTTTCAATTTCTTGGTTTACCCGCTCGGTTTCTCCATCAGTCTGTGGATGGTATGCGGTTGAGAGGGCGAGGTCGTAGTTGAGGAGGCGTCCGAGTTCCCTGGTGAATGTTGACGCGAACTGTGGGCCTCGATCGGAGATGATCTTGTCGTATAGACCATATCATTTGTAGACGTGTTTGAAGAAGAGGGTTGCCACTCCTTCGGCGGTGACTGTTTTCGTTGTGGGGCAAAGGATTACCCCCTTTGTAAGCCCATGGTTGACCACGACCAATAAGGCATCGAAACCGGAGGAGACGGGGAGATTGGTGATGAGGTCACAGGAGATCTGTTGGAAGGGGCGGGAGCAGGAGGAGCGGATAGGGACGAGAGGTGGGGTGGTCGGGTGGGTGTTGGTCTTGTTCTGCTGGCAAGTGGCGCAGCCAGAGACATAAGAACGGACGTAGGAGGCCAGGCCAGGCCACCAAAAGTCGGAAGCAACGAGTTGGCGGGTTTTAAGGAAGCCGGGGTGGCCAGCCGATGGGTGGTCGTGGCAGCGGGTAAGGACGGTGTGACAGAGGTTGGGAGGGACGTAGAGACGGCCTTGGTAGAGGAGGGTCTGATCGGCGTAATGCCAGTCAGAGGTGTGGGAGCGGAGGAAGGTAGGACGGGACTCGTCCATCGATTGGAGTGACTGAAGGACGAGGGGGTCACCAGCGGAAGCGGATTGGATCTTGGTGTGAAGTGCGGTATCGACGAGGTTAATGAAGAGGGAAGGGGGAAGGAGAGTGACGGCCATGTTATTGGAGGAGTCGTCGGGGCATCGGTCAGGGCGGCGGGACAGGGCATCAGGGGCGGAGAGTTGGGATCCGGGGACGTGGATCATTTTCAACTCATAGTTGGCGAGGTCGAGGAGCCAGCGGGCTTGTCGGCAAGTGAGATTCTGGGGGGCTTTGAAGTAGGTAAGGTTTTTATGATCGGTAAAAACCTGGACGGGGTGAGTAGAACCCAGGAGGTAAGGGCGCCATGCATGGAGGGCACGGATGACTGCGAGGAGTTCGCGATCGTAGATGTCATAGTTTCGTTCTGCTGCGGAGAACGTCTGGGAGAGATAGGAGCAGGGGTGCCAATCTCCGTTGGCGTCAGTTTGGAGAAGGATGCCACCCATAGCATATTTGGAGGCGTCGGTCGCGATGGCGAAAGGACGAGAGACATCGGATAGGCGGAGGACTGGGGAGAAGGTGAATGCCTTCTTCAATTGGTCGAAGGCCTGTTGGCAAGATGGTGTCCAGGACCAAGGGTGGTCCTTCTTGGTGAGGTTGAGGAGTGGTCGAGTGACGTTGGAGTAGTGGGGAATGAAGCACCGATAGAAATTGGCAAATCTGAGGAAGGAGCGGACGTCTTTGACCTTCTGAGGTGCAGGCCAGGATGCAATCCCTTCTAATTTGACGGGATCCATTGCAAGTTCACCGGGGTGGGCGATCATGCTGAGGTAATCGACCTCCAATGTGTTGAACTTACATTTCTGGAGGCGAAGGCGGAGGTGGAGTTCTCTCATCCGTTGGAGAACTCGTTTGGTGGTTTCGTCATGGGTGGCTTGGTCTGGGGAGAAGATAAGGATATTGTCCATGTATATGACGATCTTTCCTTCGGCGATAAGATCTCGGAACTCTTTATTCATGAACCGTTGGAATGTTGCTGGTGCGTTTTTGGGTCCGAAGGGCATGACAACGGGTTCAAAGAGTCCTCTGGTGGTGACGAAGGCTGCCTTCCATTGGTGGCCTTCCTTGATGCGGATGTTGTTATATCCCCATCGTACGTCGAACTTGGTGAAGACTTTCGCGTCCTTGAGTTTATCGAGGAGGTCGGAGATCAGCGGGAGGGGGTATGCATCTCTGATCGTATGATCATTGAGATACCGATAGTCTTGGATGGGGCAGAGTTTTCCGTCCTTCTTCTTGACGAAGAAGAAGGGGGCGGCTTGGGGCGAGGACGAGGGACAAATCTTCCCGGTTTTCAGGTTTTCATCCAAGTAGTCATCTTGGGCTTTCTTTTCTTCTGGGGTGAGGGGATAGAGTTTACTGATCTTCGGCACGAAGTCTTCGGTGAGGTTTATTTTGTGATCGCAATCACGAGATGGCGGGAGGGGAGTATCTTCGTCTGAGAAGATATCTTGGTATTCTTTGTAGGCATCGGGGAGGAAGACTTCTTGCTTTTTTGCCAATGCTTCGATGGCAAGGTCGGTGGAGGTGGTGAGGGCACAGCAAGAGAACATAGGGTTTGGGACGATGCGATTATTTGCGAGGACCATCCGGCTGAGAGTCTTGCAGGATTTCTTCATTGACATGCACCGTGCTAGGGACATACGGGCACACCAAAAGTCGTCTTCTTCTCTTCCGAGGTAGTGGAAAAGATGTTCATGCTCTACAGCGTTGACGGCTTTGTGTTTTGGGGGTGTATTCAGTTTCGAGAGACGTTCGTACGCTTTGTGAACCTCTCGTTTAACTTCTTCGTGGGCTGCGAGGAGGTCGGCGGTTTGATCCGTCGATTCGGGGACGGTGAGAAGTCGACCTTTCCAGTCGATTTTCGGGTTGGCTGCTATGAGCCACGGGAGACCAAGGATAACAGATTCTTTCCCACAGTTCATGATGTGGAAGGTCTGTTTACAGGTACATCTGTTGATATTTACCCAGAGGTTGGTGGTGAATTTGATACATCCGGATTGATTCATGGTGGCATCAACGTTTCTGACGATGATGGGTTTCTCGAGGTGTTTTTGGGGGAGGTCGTTCGATCGGGCGAAGGTCCAATCGATGCAGGAGATTTGTGCGCCAGAGTCTACAAGGGTGTGAGCGGCGACGGCTTTGACAGTTCCACACGGTCGAAGCAATGTGATGGGGATTCTCATTGCTTTCATAGCTATGGGTTGGACCATGTTACATTGTACAGAGGTTAAAGGAGAAATGTGCGTCATGGGCATTCTCCTATCTAAAAATCCATGCCGACCTGGCCGACTTCTCTTTTGTCGTCGGTGGGCACTTCTTCAATTTTGCTCGTTGTTTGACGAATGTCTAAGTTTGGTGGGACCGGGGGTGGGGCGTCAGAGAATTTTACTTGGCATTGGGTCGAGTTATGGCCTTTCTTCCTACACTTGAAGCAAAGCCCTTCCTTTCTGCATCTTTCTCGTTCTTTGTCAGTTAGCTTCTTCGGCTTCCTGATTGCGTCTACATCCATGGCATCGGGATCCTTGGTGGCGGGGGCGGAGAAGTGAGAGCTGGAGGGGGTAATGTATGTGTTCCCCTTCCGTCGGGATGTGATATTGAGTGCCCTTTCTTTCAGGGCGGTGAGTTTGATGGCCTTTTCGTACCATCCGGAGATGTCGTCGGGGACTTTTTCAAGGGAATGGATGCGTTCCATTAGAGAGGAAGGCATCCCCATGGCGAAGAAGTTGATGAGGACATTGTCCTCCTTGATTTCTGAGAGTGTTGCCTTATTCTTGAATTCGGTGATATAACGTTGAAGGGCGGGGTTATACCTTCCCTGCCGATCTTTGTAGATGCGTGTTTTGTTGAGCCACGCAAGGGCATTGTTTTTGGTTTCCGAGCTTTCAAAGACAGCTCGGAAGTCTTTCTCAAAATCGGCCCATTTCCCTAGAGAGAGGGAGGAGCTTGCGGAGAG
This sequence comes from Fistulinella cinereoalba, assembly GCA_038089115.1. Lineage (NCBI taxonomy): Eukaryota > Fungi > Basidiomycota > Agaricomycetes > Boletales > Boletaceae > Fistulinella > Fistulinella cinereoalba. Next base: position 41,433 of record JBBPKG010000120.1, on the reverse strand, counting down.
GGACGAGAATTTGGACTCGCTGAAGTTAGCGGCCCATGTGACGGTGGTGCCCTTCTTCATGTAGGAAAGGGCGTAGGCGATTTGTTTTGTCTCGGAGTTATAGACGTCCTGGTTGATGGCCAGGTACATCTGTACAGTGCGCAACCATCGGATTGCGTTGACGGGGTTCCCGTCGTATTTGGCGGGAGTGCCGAGATGGAGCTCAGTGGGTTTTGATGAAGACATGGGGGGTCTGGGTCTGGGGTTTGCAGGTGGGGTTCTGAAAAGTCGTCCTGGCTGTGGCCGAAGGGGTGGACTAGGCAGCGTTGGTTCTCTCGGAATGGAGAGCGCGAAGGATAGGTGCATTGAAAGATCGTGCGCCTCAGGGGTTTCTTCGACGATAGGTTCGTCGGGATCAGTGGGTATGTCCTCAGAATCAGAGTCTGAAGGACCAGAGGAGTTGACGATTGTATCCCTTCTTAACCAGTCGGTGATACATTGTCCCGGGGTTCGAGATGAAGTCGGATCTGCTCCTGTGGGAGTGATCAGTGACTGTGACAAGGAGGTAGTCAGCTCTGCTCCAGATGGAGTGCGCGTCAACTCAAGGAGTTGTTGGCTACGCTGTCATGCGATAGCCCGTGAAGGACCCGTTGGGTACGGGGGATCAATGGTGATGGGGGCGGCTGAGGATAGTACTCGCTGCGATCAAGGAACTTGTTTCTTTTGTTACGCTTCGACCGGGTAGGTAGGAGCGTAGCCCTTGTTGGACAGAAACACGAGGAGTGTCGACAAGTCGACCGAGGAGTTGATCTGGCTGACAGAGAGTCGGCGTAGGATCCAAGGAGCTGCCCTTGACAATAGGCAAGGGTAGGACGAGGAGCACACCAAAAGAGAGCGGCGTGGAACAAGTGGCTTGTATTCAAGTACTAGGTACGAGGAGATACAAGGGAGAAACAAGTTAAAGTACAGTGGTGGCGATAAGCCAGTTTATATATGAAGAGGAATGGCCGTTGAGGGCCGGTTCGATGAGTGTATAAAAGGAATTAACCAATGGTAAAAGAATCATACGATGCGATGTCATCGGATGATGTGTAAGCGAAAATGACTGTCAAGGGACGCGTCATCTGAAGGTTAGGTAATACAGATGACATCAAGGACGATGGCATCGGAAATGGAGGTAAGCATGTTTATGTGAAACGGGCACCGGTATTTGCCCACACATATCGTAACAGACTTCAACGTTTTCCACTGACTTTCTTATCTTATCTTTTGATCTTATCTTATCCGGCAAGTTCCGGTCATCTTATCTTATCTCGGATAGATCCGATATCCGATTATCTTATCTTTCAGACTTCTAACCTGTGCAGCGTCTAGGTCGAGCCTAGCCCTCACAGCCATTGCTTCTATTCTAGACCAAACCTAGACAGTTCGACATGACATCATGGGCTAGACCCTATGACATCACGATGACCTCACCTATGATGTCACAACACTTACGCGTCCACCCTATGCCCAAACCCTTATGCCCACCTATAGTGTTATGCCCGCTTATCTCTACTTTCCTCTTTCGTATTTACGCACGGACCGTGCCAAACATGTACATACCATGTCGTTTCATTATATAAACCAGGCTCCAACCTCGATGGTTCCCCATCTTGGTTGTCCCTCCAAACTTATAACCTTCATGAGGGCCGGCCAACTCTCCGCTACTCCTGTGGTTGCACCATCGGACTAGTGTTTCTCATTGGTATAAGCTAGTAGCTAGCCTCTTTGCCTTTGGACATGCGACTCAAGTTCAGTCGCAACATTACGTGTGTGGGAATGTACTGAGATGTAGGCCGAAGGCGAGCGACGAGGCTTTGGCCGAAAAGAAAATAAGTCCGATCGTAAAACAAAATAAGGACAAATAAAAGGAAATTGTAACATTTCCCTTAGACTTGACAATTTGGAACATATCGGCATCCAGGTGGGACTGCTGCAATGTAGTATGGTTGGAATGGGGACTTAGACTATTCAAACTCTCACTAGCTTTACACCCAAAAGCATGCGAGCCTGCAGAAGTTACGGGTTGGTACAGTGGCGGTTCCAAGTGGGAGATAGAAGTTGGAAATTTGCACAGAGAAGCCTCACACCTGAGGCAAGGTCAAGTGTGTTAGGTTAACCTACTGGGTAAATATCTAAAAACACATTGTCCCTGGGTTGATGTTTCTATTGCAGAGCAAAATAATTATTCAGATTAAAAATTAAAAATTGATTGCAGTTTATTTTCATTAAACAATAAGCTAAATCTATTGCCATTTATTGGGTCGTCCCTCGCAGAAGATGTGTAGGTAGATTTCTAGTTCTTGGTTTACTCTCTTAGTTGCTCCATCGGTCTGGGGGTGGTAGGCAGTAGAGAGGGTGATGTCATATTTGAGTAATCTGGACAGTTCCAAGGTGAATGTGGATGTGAATTGTGGGCTCCTGTCCAAGATACATTTGTCATGGAGGTCAAAGCGGGGGAAGACATTTCTGAGGAAGAGTTGGGCAACACCTGCTGCATCAATCTCTTTAGTGTATGGGGAGAAAATTACCCCCTTAGTAAGGCCATGGTTAACCACGACCATGACAGAGTTGAATCCTGCCGAGATGGGGAGTCTGGTGATTAAATCCACCGAGATCAGGGAGAAGGGGTGATCCATAGTGGAGGGGATGGGGGAAAGAGATGGGACGGAGGGGTGGGTGTATTTTGTGGGCTTGGCAGATAGCACATCCCCTGATAAATTGGCGGATGAAGGTGGACATCCCAGGCCACCAGTAGTTGCAGAAGAGGAGATCAAGGAGGTAGAAGTGACTGCCATGACCACCAGCTGGGGAGGAGTGGATGGAGGAGATCAGATCATGCCATTGGTCTTTAGGGACAAATAGCCATCCCTGGAAATAGAGGCAGTTGTTCATATAGGTCCAGTCAGATGGGTTGATGCAGGAAAAGAGCATTAGCCATGGCTTCAAGGGCCTTGATCACCAAGAGGTCAGAGGGGGAGGAGTTGGCAATCTTCTTGGTGAGGGCAAGGTCAATCGCATTGATGAAGAGATCATCGGGTAGGAGGGTAATATCCTTGTTATTGGAAGAGGTGTTTACTTCTTCCTTGCAGAAGAGGGCATCAGCAGGGCCCATCTGGGTCCCTGGAAGGTGGTGGAAGGTTAGATCAAAGTCTTGGAGGAAGAGTTGGCATCAGGTGTGGCAGCAAGAGAGTTTGCATGGTTCCTTGAAATAGAGGAGATTTTTGTGATCGGTGAGGATAGTGGCTGGGTGTTCTGTGCCCTAGAGGTAGTGCTGCCATTCCTCCAGGACAAGGATAACTCCTAAGATAGATATTGTAGTTCCTCTTAGCTGGAAAGAGGGTGGAGGAGCAGTATGCACAGGGATGGAGGTCACCATTGGGATTTTTTTGTACAAGTACCCCCCTATCGCAGTGAGTGAGGCATTTGTCATGACGAAGAATGGGTACATAGTATCTGGCATGTGGAGGATGGGTTGCTCAAGGAATAGTTTCTGTAAATGCCAGAAGGCCTTTTCTTGTTTTGAACCCCAGGAGAACATTCTCGTCTTTTTTGTTAAGTTAATAAGGGAGCAGGTGATAGTGGAGAAGTTGGGGATGAACTTCCTGTAGAAGTTACAGAATTCCAGGAAGGAGCAAATCTGTTTAACCCCTGTGAATGAGTTCCATTTCTTGATGGCATCCACTTTTCTTTGATTGAATAAGCACTTTGATAACTTGAGGTAGAGGCAATGGTCGGTCATTCACTGGAGTACTTTCCTGGTCCATTCGTCATGATCTTTTTGGTTGTTAGAGTGGATTAGAAGATTGTCCATATAGATGATCAGCCATCCTTCTGCAATGCAGTCAGCAAAGATGTCATTCATGAAAGCCTGGAAGATGGAGGGGGAGTTGCACAGACCAAAGAACATCATAGTGGGTTCGAAGAGCCCAAAAGGGGTGATAAAAGCTGCTTTCCATCAGTTGTCAGGGTGGATTTGTACATTGTTATACCCCCATTGAACATCTATTTTGATGAATATGGAGGAGTTTTTCAGTTTGTTAATAAGGTCACTAATGAGGGGAAGGAGATAGGCATTCTTGATGGTATGGGAATTTAGGTATCTGTAATCCTAACAGGTCGCAGTTTACCATCCTTCTTCTGTATGAAGAAAAAGGGGGATGCTTGGGGGGATTTGCTTGGTTGTATTTTTCCATTTTGAAGGTGTTTGAATTCCTTGCAGACTTTTGTTTCCTTGGGGTTAAGTGGGTATGCCTTGGCTTGTCTGGAGGAGAAAGTTTCCTGTAACTCGATTCAATGATCATGTGTTCTGGTTGGTGGTAGTGAGTTGACCACTTCCTTGGAGAATATTAAGGCAAATTCTTTGAATTTTGAAGGGAGTTCTTCTCCAATCTTCCCTTTTTCTTGTACGATAGTGGTACTGAGGGTGGTTTTCTTGATTTCCTCGATCATGTTTCCATCATTGGTGTCAAGATATCATAGTAGATATCATTGGTCTAGAGGATTAAGTTGGGTGGGTATAGATAGGGTGTTGATTGTTCAGTCAATCTGTGGATTGACTCTTCAGAGCCAACTCATTTCTAGGATGACATCATGTTTTTCACTTCCTAGTACTAGGAATTTATGTTGGGTGGTGTTGTTGTTAGTGGTGATGTCTAGCATGGTTTGGTATTTGATGACTCCTTTGGTGTTGGTGGTTCCATCCACATTGATGGCTTGTCTCAGAGTTTTAAGGGGGATGAGGGGTAGTGGTAGTCTTCTGGCAAGCTTCTCACTGATGAAGCTTCCTGTTGCTCTGCAATCTACCAAGACTTGGACTTTAGCAGCGGTTTCTCTCTCAGGTACTGTGATAGAAATGGGGATTGTTATTGATTGCTTTTCTGAGGATACAAGTACAGAGAGAAATTCTGGGGTTCCTGACACTGTTGCAGATTCCCCTTCTAAAAACCCTGGGTGGCAAGGAGAGTGATGGTCTCTTCCTCTTCATTGGTGAAGCATTCTTTGAGGACTCTAAGGACTTCATCTTTCTTTACTCCTTTCTTTCCTTTTAGTTCCCTAACATATTCTTGTACTTCGTCTGTTTCTTTGGTTTTGGTGGTCCTGGTTTGTTTTCTTTGGGGAGTTTGGGGGAGGGGTTTATTGTGATTACTGCGAGGGTGGTTGAGGTGGTTTTGAGTGTTGCATCGTACTTTGTGGCAGATAAAGCATCCGTTTTCTCACATATGGCAAGCTTGTTCAGTGGGGGATAGTTGGACTGCATTGACTTCCATGGCATTGGGATCTCTGGATCTCCCTGGAGCTAAGTATCTCCTTTCTTTGATGTCTTTGGTGTGTTGGATCACTCTGAAGGTTTCCCTTGCTTAATCAATCCATGCATCAAGGGTCTCTGGTTCCTTTCCTGAGAAGGTGATGCATTCCATGAGGTCTGGATGGAGTCCTGCGGTGAGGATCTCGCATTTGGTTCCTTCTGAGACATCCTTGGCTCTGGCGATAAGGAGTCAGTATTGGGAGATAAATTGTTCAAGTTGTTCGAGGGTGGGGTGTCTGATTGAGGGCATAGCAAGTTTCTGTAATTCTCTTTGCACTTCTTTTTCTCCATCTTTAGAGAAGAAGGTGGCTCTTACTTCTTTGACAAAGGTTTTCTAGTTTTGTTGTTTTTGGGGGATCGTCTTTGCCATAAGTCTTTTATAGTATAATTCTGCAAAAGAAAGTCCTAGCCCTTTGCTCATTTTGTTGAGAGCAGTAGCAATCTTAGCATCCTCGGAGTACATTCCGGGATTCATTTCATAGTAGGCCATCATGGCTGCTGTCCAGCACTTGGCATGTTCTGGTTTTCCACCGAAGTCATTAGGGAGACCTGCTTTGAGCTTGCTGGTACAAGTTTGTGAGTCAGTCATTTTGATATCGGAGTCGAAGGGAGGGAGAGGGGATGGGATGCAGAACTGTCCTTGACTGGTGGATTTTTGTTAAGGTCAAGTGGAGAAGGATGGTCAGGAGGGAAGTCAGGAGGTGGAGGGTTTAGAGGTAGAGGGATCTAGAAGATATCGATCTGAGAGATGTCGTCCTTATTCTTCAAGGAGACATTTGACTAGTCCAGTTGAGATGACATCTTTGTCTAATTGCTGGATGATCTGATCAGCCGAGATCAGTGATTCCTGAATGGTGGGCACTTCTGATTCCTGGTGCAGCTCTATCTCCTCAGAGCTACTTTTGTCTTCCTCAGATAAAGAGGCAAAGTCTGTCCTTGAATCTCTGTACATTTTATCCTTGTCGAAGGATGAGGAAGGTCAGTAGAAAATGGTGGATGATAATGTGTGGTAGCAGGGTCAAAGGTTCAGCTAGATCTTTTGTTACAAGTGTTGAGGTTATTCTTATGGACACTCCTAACAGACACTCCTAACAGACACTCCTTATGGACTATCCTTACGAACACCTTCCTAATCCGGTAACCTGACAGACATCCTTACAGACACCCTTGCAGACACTTGTTAGCAGAATGCTAGTAGTTCCTTGCACAAGGTTAGCAAGCACTCAAGTGTAGCTCAAAGACATGATAGAGTCTGAGTCTGAGTTAAAGAGAAACTCCATTTCACACTGGAGTTATCCCTTGGGCAAAGAACTGGCTTGTTAAGCATAGATCTAGCTGGAGGACTAATGTACATGCAGTCTAGTATTTATACTGGGGGGAGTGGGGCGATGCTGCCTGGAAGTGAGGAGGCTGTCCATAAGATAAGAAAGAAGAGGCATAGCCCTCATCAACATGAGACAAAGAAAGAGATAAGTAAAAGTACAGAAATGGTATAGACCACAAATGGTTCCCTTTTAAAACCGCTAATCCCTGTTAAGGGGGTGGATGAGAATGTCATTCACATAGGGGATCTCTACTAGTTCCTCTGGTTTTAGGCCCTCCTATCTAAATCAGCCAATGAGGATAGAAAAAACCATATCAAAATGTGTACAAGTGAAGTCAAGGCCAGTCTTTCTGATTATTTCAGTGAAAAACCAGAGCATGCCAAATAGTGGTTGGCCACTATAACAGCCTACTATTCTGGCATTTATGCCAAAGATGCAAAGATTGCCATGGCACTCAACAAACTAAGCAAAGAGTTAGGACTTTCATTTACAGAATTCTACTATGAATGAATGACAGTAGATACTGTTCTTGCAAAAGACCAAATGTGGGATGTGTTTGTCCAAGAATTCTGCACCACCTTGTATTCCAAAGATGGAGAGAAGAAGGCCTAGAGGGAGCTTAGGAAGCTTGCCATGCTAGCCACTTGAGTTTCCACACTCAAGCAATTGAAACAATTCATCTCCCAACTCTAACTTCTTACTGCCCATGCAAAGAATGTCTCAGACAGGCCCAAATGTGAAATCCTCACCACTGGCCTCCATCCAGATCTGATGGAACATATCATCTTTTCTGAAAAGGAACCAGAAACATCCAAAGATTGGATTAATCAGGATGGAAAAATGTTCCAAGCTATTCAAAGAGCTCAGGACATCAAGAAAAGATAATACATCACCCCAGCCAGAAGAAATCTTAAATCAACACTGTCTGTCTGTCCCTGGTAGAATGGGCCAGGCACATAAAAGAGAACAGATGCTTTATCTGTCACAAGGTTGGCTGCAATAGCTAAAACCATCCTGGCAATCCCAGATCAGAAAGCTCAGGTAATCAAAATAAACCTCCACCTCACATACCAAAATAGGAACAAGCTTGAATTACAGAAATCAAGGAATCTGATGAAGTCAATGACTACATCCAGGAAATCCAAACAAAGCAATGAGTCAAGATGGAAGAAGTCCTTCAAGTACTTAAGAATTGTTTTGCCAAGGAAGAAACCATGGCCTGCCCCATCACACAAGAAGACATCCAGAAGGGTTTTTATATCAGGAATCTGAAACAACACCTAATTCTCTAGAGTATCTCTCTATACTTGAATCTTTCAAACAGAAATCCATTGCTATTTCTATTTTGATTTCAGTTCCAGAGAGACAAACTGTTGTCAAGATCAAAGCCCTCATAGACTGCAGGGCAACCAGAAACTTCATCAGTTAAAGTTTAGCCAAGTGACATTTTTTTCCAACAATTCCTCTTAAGAAACCTTATCAAGCCATCAATGTGAATGGTACTACAAACAAAATGAGAGCAATATGCCACCAGATGACCCTGGACATAACAACCAATGCCTGCACCACACAACATCCCTTCTTCATTCTCAAAAGTGATAAGCATGACATCATCCTAGGGATGAACTGGCTCTAACTGGTAAATTCTGTCATCAACTAGGAAAAAGGAACACTTTCCATCTCAAAACAAGAAGACCCACTGCAGCAGTGGTACATACTCCAATACCTCAATATGAACAGAGATAACATGATCAAAGAAATTCAAAGAACCACTCTGAGCACCATGATCACTTAGGAAAAAGGGAAGATTGGTGAAGAACTCCCAAAAAAGTTCACCCAGTACAAATCAGTGTTTAGCAAAGAAGCCACCAACTCTCTTCCCCCATCTTACCCCTATGACCACCATATTGACCTCCAAGATACATTCATTCCAAGAAGGGTCAAGGCATATTCATTAAACCTGGCAGAAACAAAGGTCTACAAGGAGTTTGTCAATGAACACCTTAAAAGTGACAAGATTCAGCCAAGCAAGTCCCTATAGGCTTTCCCTTTCTTCTTTGTGGACAAAAAGGATGGCAAACTTAGGCCATGCCAGGATTATTGATGTGTGAATTCGGAATGCCTACCCCCTTCCCTGATCTTGGATCTTGTTGACTAACTCAAGGATTCCAAAATCTTCATCAAGATGGATGTCAGATGGGAGTACAACAACATCCTTATCCACCCTGATTATTGCTAGAAGGCTGCCTTCATCACCTCCTTTAGACTCTTTGAGCCCACAGTCATGTTTTTCAAGCTTTGTAACTCCCTCACCACCTTTCAGGCATACATGAATGATGCTTTTTCCAACTTCATAGTGGAAGGATGGCTGATTATCTAGATGGATGATCTTCTGATCCACTTAGCAAATCAGGATGTCCATGATAAAAGAACAATTCAACAAATGGTAGAACAGAAGCTCTACCTTAAACTGTCAAAATGCTTCTTTGACCAGAAAGAGGCAGAATATCTTAGAATGGTAATCAAGGCCAGACAGGTCTGCATGGACCTTAGGAAGCTTGACACCATCAAAGATTGGAAATCCCCTACTGGCATCAAACAAGTCAGATCCTTCCTTGAATTCTACAACTTCTATCAGAAATTCATTGCAAACTTTTTAGAAATTGCTCAACCTCTTATTAAGCTGACAAAAAAAATCTTCCCTTCTTTTGGGGCCCCTTTCAGAAAGCTACCTTTCAAAAACTCCAAAGGCTCTTTCTCTCTCTGCTGGTTCTATATATGCCAAATATAAACAAGCCCTTTTTTATCATGATGGACACCTTCCTCCTGCCACTAGAATGCAGAAAGACATAAACAGATATTTGCACCCATATGCCTACAGATCATTGTTATTGTTGCCAGCTGAGCACAATTATGACATCTATGACAAGAAACTCCTTGATGTGATCCTTGCCTTTAAAGACTGGCAACACTATCTTTAGAGAACCCCACACCAAGTCTCAATTCTTACAGATCACAAGAATCTCCTTTACTTCAAGAAGCCCAGAAACCTTTTCCACTGCCATGCCCACTGGCAGCTATTCCTGCAGGACTTTGATCTGACATTTATTTACATCCCAAAAAAAGACATGGGATTAGCAGATGACCTATTTTAACAGGACGACATTAACACTTCTGGCGATGACCTGCACGAAACTGCTTTCACACTATAGATGGCCTGTGAGCATATGTGACACTGTTTCTGACTGCTTTGATTGAAATGGTAATACCTAAGAACAAAAACATCAGAGTCTATGATGAAACTCATCTGCCTGCTACTCTTCTACTCAAAAGGCTCTATTGTGTCTGCTTCCTAAGGCTAATTAAAAATAGATAGAGCATTGTCCATAGTGTTCTTGAATACAGGAAACAACCTTTGAATAAATCAGGTTAGATCTACTTCCTGCTATCTCAAAGATTGCCTTGTCTCAGATGCTGGAAGTGATCTGAATATGTTCTTTCTACTATTGGTTGATATTATAAACATAATGATAACATTTGCATAACACAGAAAAATCAGGTTGGTCCACCTCTTGACTTTCTCCTTCTACTTCATTATAAAGATTGATTTATCTGGGCTTCTGTAAGGTCTTTAAAAATAAAGGTGTCATTGTCCCTACCATTTTCAGAGTCTATGAATCTATTGGTAATGTTTTCAAGACTCCAAAAAATCAGATTCAGTCACAACACCATCTTCTCCTTCCCATACCATACTCAATTTTATCATCTAGACTTTTCAGATACAGTTCAGTATGTTTCCTGGTTGCTTTCAAACCATGCAAATGTTAATAACTTGGAAAAAATTATGTTGGATATACCCTCTACTATTTCAAGGATCATCTCGTCTTAAATGCTGAAAGTGACCTAGAAATTAGTCTACATATTATTACTACCATTAATTACCATTCTAAACATGATGGTAACATTTGCATGACACAGGAAAATCAGGTTGGACCAATCTACTATCTTGCCTTGCTATCCCTCAACAAAGACTGAAGAGTACTTAATAGGTAGATAGCTGTACCTACTGTTTTTGAGCTCTATTAACACAATGGTAACGCTTACAGAGCATGGAAAAATCAGATTGGACCAATCTATTATCTTGCCCTCCTACCCTCCAACCAAGATTGAAGAGTACTTAAAAATAGGTAAGTAGCTGTACCCACTGTTTTTGAGCCCTATTAACACAATGGTAATGTTTACAAAGCATGGAAAAATCTGATTGGACCAATCTACTATCTTGCTCTCCTACCCCCCAACAAAGATTGATTCATCTAGTGCTCTACAGAGTACTTAAAAATAGCTAGACAGTCGTCCCCATTGTTTTCAGACCCTATGAATCCATTGGTAACATTTTCAAACTCCATAAAATCAGGTTCAGCCACAACACCATCTCCTCCTCCTCATAACCTACTATATTTTATCATCTAGATCTTTCAGATATAGTCAATTATGTTTCCTGGGGGATTTTGAACCATGAAAATGTTTATAACTTCAACAAAAATCATCTTGGATCTACTCTCTACTACCTCAAGGATCATCTTATGTTGGATGCTGCAAGTGACTTGAAAATTAGTCTACATATCATCTGTACCATTTATTGGCATTCTAAACATGATGGTAACATTTGCATGACATAGAAAAATCAGGTTGGTCCACCTCTTGACTTTGTCCTCCTACCCCCTTGTAAAGATCAGTTTGTCTAAGCTTCTATGAGATCTTTAAAAATAAGGAAGTCATTGTTCCCACCGTTTTCAGACCCTATGAATCCATTGGTAATGTTTTCAAGACCCCAAAAAATCAGGTTCAGCCACAACACCATCTCCTCCCCCTCATACTCTACTATATGTCATCACCTAGACCTTTTGGATACAGTCCAGCATTTTTCCAGGGGGTTTTCGAACCGTACAAATCGATTGAGAATGGTTTGAACACCCCATGATGAGTTCCTGATTTGATTCAACACCCCCTTCTACAATAACCTTGTTTGATTTGTTTCTCAATAACTGGACTGCCAATTTGCATGATTAGGAGCTCAAAATGATCGCATTGATGCACTCTATTTTATGGTATACATTGCCAGAAGATATATGGAAATCGATTTGGAAATAGAATTCCAGGATGACCATATAAATGTATGTACCAGATGAAGAAGACCTGAGGATGTTGGTGGTGACAAAACATCATGACATGCCGGTTGCTAGACACCCTGGAGTCGAGAAGACGCTCGAACTCATCAGACAAAACTACGAGTGGCCAAGAATGACCACAGACGTAAAAAGATACATTGTGAAGTGCGATAGATGCCAATGGGTTAAGTTGATGAACAAGGCCCCCAGAAGAACCCTGAAGCCCTTGCCAACGCCAGATGGGCCATGGCAAGACATAACTGTGGATTTCATAACGGATCTCCCAGTATCCCATGACTTCGATAGCATTCTCATTGTCGTCGATAGATTCTCAAAAGAAGTCATATTTATACCATGCACGAGGAAGATTGATGCATCGGAAACAGCGAAGCTATTCCTCATAAGGGTTTGGATGGCTCATGGACTACCGCGGACTCTCATGACAGATCAAGGACCACAGTTCGCCTCACAAGTGTTGAAGGCACTATGCAACCACCTCGGAGTTAAGCAACAACTTTTGACAGCTTATCACCCACAGACAGACAGTCAGACAGAGTGGATCAACAGAGATCTGCAAATGTACCTGAAGTTATTCGTCGCAGAACACCAAGACGATTGGGTAGACTGGTTGCCAATGGCGCAATTCAGTTACAACATGAAGCAGCAGAGCTCAATGGGAAGAAGTCCCTTCACAGTAATGCTAATGCATCGACCATGCATGGGGGTTGAACCTGGAACGACCAGAGCCCCATTGATGGACGACCTCACCAAAGAAGTTGGCAAAACTCTTGAGCAGACAGCTCAGAACCTAGAAGAAGTGAAGCAATGGATGAAGAAGCAAGCAGACAAACACCGCACCAAAGCACCTCGCTACAAAGAAGGAGATTTGATCCTCTTGTCGATGACTAATCTCCACATGGAAGGGAGACAGTCGAAGAAGTTGACAGAATGGTTTATTGGTCTGTTCAAAATTGATAAGACAGTCGGCAACAATGCAGTTCATCTGATGCTACCACGCACCATGAAGATTCACTGTGTAGTGAATGTGTCATGTGTCAAACCCTATGAAGAGCCCCTATTTGGGCAACCCCTTTTCAAACCACCAGCCTGTGTAGTCATGGACAAAGGTGACACTGAGTTCAAAGTTGACCACATCATAGAAGTGCAACGGCACAGATGCGGAGTTGAATACTTAGTGCATTGGGTAGGATGGGGAGAAGACAATCAGACATGGGAACCGAAGAAGAATCTTTGGAATGCCACAGATGCTATCGTGGAATTCCATGAACAAAACCCACATGCACTCTGATGGATGGAGTTTGCGGAATGATATGGGCTGTTCCAGCCATATCCAGAAGAACCAGCACACGTCACAGTTCACACAAAGAAGACCCCTGGTGAAAAATGTAGCCAGACTCTTCCTATCAGACAATCTTCGACAACAGCGAAGATACCCACATGTGGATCGGCCTTTGCAGCTGGTTATGACCTTTATGTGAGCGAAGACGTGCTCATACCAGCCAGTAACAGACTTCCAGTTAATACCAACATACAGATTGCGCTTCCAACAGGAATGTACGGTCGTATCGCCCCTTGCTCAGGGCTTGCAGTAAAACAGAGCATCAACACGCAGCTGGTGTCATAGATGAAGATTATCGTGGGGACCTCAAAGTGGTTCTCGTGAACAACAGCAAAGAAGCCTTCGCCATATGGACAGGCGACCGCATCACTCAACTCATCATCGAGAAGATTGCGAACCCTCAACTGGAGGAAGTTCTCACACTGCCACTAATGGGCAGATCGGACCAAGGATTTGGGTCTACAGAGGTGAATGCACTCTCAGACCTCATTTTCAACCCACCTTTAGGAAAGGGAGACCCTGGCAAATGTGCCAGACAAGTAAGATATTCCCCGGATCACCTGGATTTGATCCATAGAAGGGGGGTAGTGTAATGGGATGCATTTTTATTTTTCAGACTTCAACATTTTCTTTTTCACTTTTTATCTTATCTTTAGATCTTATCTTATCTCAGCAATGGCCGACATCTTATCTTATCACAGATAGATCTGAGACATGACAATCTAATCCGCTATCTAATCTTTCAGACTTTGAACCTATGCCCAAGTCCAGACCAACAGGTCCAGACTGTACAGCCATTTATTTGTTTACGTTCTTCATGAACATTCCACAACATTCCTTACAACATCATGCTTATGAATACACCCTTAGCTCTTGGCCAATGGCATTACGATCTTATATGGTATGATCTTTTATTTAGCCTATTGCATTATGCCCTCATATGCGCACAGACCATATGCACAAACATATACACATTATGTAGACAATATGTAAACCAGGGCTCCAACCTCGATGGCTCTCCATCTTGGTTGTCCTTGACCTTTACCTTCACAAGGCCAGCCAACTCTAAGCAGCACATACGTTGCCCTAGCTTTTCTCTGAAGTAGGCTTAGTAGACAACTTTGCCTTCAACATTATGACTTAAGTTCGGTAGTTACACCCAACACCATTATCCACTGCTGACAGCGATTTCCAACAACTGCTGTGTTAGGAATAATTGATGGTCTTCCATTTTTGCTTTGTGATAGTCATTGTACCATGAAATTCTCGCTGGAGATTGACAAATGGTCATTGGTGAAAATGCAATACTTACACTCAGACAATAGGCTAGAGGGATGGATCATCAAGCTTGATGATACATAATTCAGATAAGTTCACGTAGACAAGCAATATCAGATGCTATGCACATCTGATGGATCAGTGAAGGAGCAGGTCAAGCAGATGAGAAATATCAGACAGACATTGGTCAGGTAGTTGACATTCCCTAGAAGATTGCATTAATGCACATGATACTGAGGACCAACACTCATCCTCATACATCTCAATATTCCAGTACATTGTTTGTTGCCATGATTGCTACACTGTGAACTGCTCATGCATCTCTTTCAAGTCTACTTGGACCTCTGGACCACCAGCTGATCATGAACTTACTGTGGCTAGAAGGTGCGATTTCCATGACCACTATGATTGCCTGGGTTTTACCAGAGAAAAGTCAGTATCTACATGCTCTACTGTGGCAACAAGATGCTGAGGATCATTTTTTCAGACTGTACGATGATGCACTCACGGAGATAATCGGACAGTATATCATTCAAAACTCGCTGGCAAAACTTGCTCTCAATACAACATTTAAATCAAGCCTGTGCTAGGCCATCACAGAAGGGTAAGTCCCAGGAAAACTTACATCCAGTGCCATTCATGCACACAAGGGTCCCTGATCTGGAATTCTGAGGTTGTGCCCACCCACCTCAGCACCATGACACACACACGCATGGTTCCAAATCACACTTGGCCCAGTTGCTCGCTCGACATCCAGAAGCCCCTCTTTGAGTCTCATGTCGATGAATACCAGACCGAAGGTATCTCTGGTTTCATTCCTTCAGTCCCTTACTCCAACAATGCTGAATGTGTCCGGTTGTTGCAGATCACGCCATATGGCCTCATCCATATCAGACAGTAATTAGGCCCATCAGTTGCATCAGAAGACGGACCATACCATAGTCAAGGCATTCGGCAAACACTGGGGCAATTATTTGTCGTCCAAGGTCGGCTCTATCAACTGCTTGGAATACCTGACCTTCACTGTCAATCATTTCAGTGGTCCAGTCACTTACTCCTCTGCAGGGTTCATTGAATGGAACATCGATGATGCTGGATTTCGGAACCTGTTCGTCAAGGGTATCTTTTCCACCAAGGTAATTGGAACTTAGGCTCATCCGAAGAACAAGGATACCATCGCCTCGGTACAACAGGCTGTCAAGCCAATGCATGCTTCTTCAGCCCAATGAAAGGGCACCATTAAGCAGATGGCGATTGCCCATGAGGACGCTCCTGTCGAAGAACAAGACTGAGAGGACAATGATGGGACAAATGGCTCTGGTCAAGCTCCATGTGTCACCAGCAAGTTGAGGGTTGTGCTGGATACATTATTTGAGACATTATTGGATACGCAGTACTTGGTTTGATTTTGCATCAATCCCAACGATTTGCAGCTGCCTAATCAGAGGCATGGAGCATAAGCAAACTGTAAATGTGAGGCTCACTCCAGACAAGCTGTGCTTGGTATAAGGACTTGCACATTCCCAGTATATCCAAGGTGGCACCGATGGTAGCAACTCACAATGGATACAGCTCGGAACGCAGCATAGACATATGGCAAGGTAAGCTTTGCCGAGAAAAGACTTAGGCAAAATATGATTCAATATGTTGAATCATGATGAACAGCACCTGTTCCAAGATTTGCTCCCTTCTCATTGGTACCTATATCAGAACTGAATATGACTCGCATTCATGCATATGAGACTGAGGAGCAGAACAGAATTGCCAAAAATAACACGGCAGACTGATTAGTGATTAGCCAATTGACTAATCACACCTATGGTTTGCTGACAGGTTCAACAAATCCTGCATTTGCATTTGGCAAAGCACATGCTACACTAAGATTGTAACTACTCCTCCTGTATGAACTTTGCATGCAACTAAGCAGGTCTGCATCTGGCCTCAACTTCATGCTCTGCACCATATGCTTGTGCTAAGTGGCAAGTGACATTCTCAACATGTTCACCCATGGCCAAATGATCTTCACAGTTGGACATATTGTTAACCAGATCCTTCACCATACGAACAGCACACAGGGCTGCTTGGAGATCCTCTTGCATTGGCAAGAGTGGATTTGATGGTGGCAATACTATAGTTCACCAAAGATGTTCCTCAATCTGCAAAAGTGAGTAACAGAAATGAAAAATGCTGGCAACACCTACCAGAGCTAATCTAGTGGCCTGCGACCCCCTGTAGACCAAAGGGATAGAAACACCATCTTTGACCAATGATTCTGGCAAGAGCCACCATAGTTCCACTGACCATCTTGTGGACATCCACTCAAAGACCTCTCAAGTGAAGTCAGAGTCTCCAGTGGATGGCACAGTCCCTTCTCTGTAGCCATGTGCGCCCTCGCATGACATGTAAGCAAGGGTTTCAGACACAGTAGGGTGCAACCTTTGCATAGTTGCAGCCCTGACCAGCATTGTCACCAAACACTTGGTCTGATGAGCAAAACAGTGAAAATGATTGCAGAGGAACATACCATCATTTGCTCTAACCTTTCTCAAAAGACTTCCCACAGTTGCATTCCAGAAGCAGGAAAGTGCTTGACAATTTCTTGAACTTCGTAAGTGATCATGGTGAGCTGCACATCCACCATGAACCTGCTCCATGCAAGATCATTGTGGACATTCGTCAGACTGGCAACAATGAGATTCTCCATGAATCAGAGTAATGAGACAATGTGTGATAGTTACTATATGGAAACAGGTTAGGTACAAGTTTCTGTTGTTTGCCAAGCTATCTTAAATCTCTGGACTATCCTTTCGGCATCTGCCTTCAGCCTTTCCTACACAGTCAATTCCTTTGCTGCAATGCAAGTTCTGCCGACACCTGTTACAATTTCCTCTGTTTGTTCTTGTTTGTTTTTATGATCAGACTTATTTCCTTTTGGCTAAAGCTCTTCAGACTTCCTCATCACTTTGGCTTAACATCTTGTATGTTCCCCTCACATGACTGCTTACTTAATCTTCAGATGACACATCACTTGATGGTCATATTTGATTACTCATTGTCCAATGCCCTCACATTGCATGACTTTATTCTCATTGGTCACTTCCTTTTATATATTTGTCAGACCAGCCCTCAATGGCCTCTTCCTCATATATAATCCCTGCCTATTGCAGAAGTATCCCTTAGCTTGTTTCTCCCTTGTACTTTAAGCACTCTTGAATACATAACTTGCTCTCCACCATTCTGTTCTGGTGTGATCCTTGTCCCACCCTTCCACTATCGTCAAGGGCAGTACTTTGGACCCTACATCGACCCTCTCGTCGACCAGGTCACTCCTTGGACGTTAGCATCATCCTCCTTGTGGTTTCTGCTGCTCGCCTCAAGGGCTATACTCGTACCTACCCGGTCCAAGCATAACAAAAGAAACAAGCTCTTTGGTTGCAGCAAGTATTATCCTCAGCCATTTCATCAACCATTGATCCCCCGTACCCACTGGGCTCCTCACATTCTTCCACCTATTGGCAAAAGAATACTATCCCTGTACAGTCGATGCGCACCTCACCTTTAGCTGAGCTGACTACTTCCCTGTCACTGTTGCTGATTACCCCCACCAGAGTAGATCTGACAGCAGTCTGTGTCTCTACCAGCACACAACTCTCTGACTGAACCCATCATCCAGTAACCACCTCATCCTCTGATTCTTCTGATGAACTGTCTGAAGGATATATCTCTGATCCCAATGAACCTATCGCCAAGGACACTCCTGCAGCTCGCACTTTAACAAGCCAGCTATCATCTATCCTCTCTATCCCAAGAGAGCCTACCCCGCCTAGTCCTCTGCTTCATCTGCAAACCAGACGACTCTTTGCACCACCTTCAACCTTCATCTGCCATGTCCTCATCTTCTAAGCCCACCAAGCTTCGCCTTGGCACTCCTATGGAGTACAATGGCACCCCCTCGACTGCAGTCCATTGGTTGCGAACTGGCCAAATGTACCTTGCCATTAATAGTGCCATCTACAACAATGACAATAAACAGATCACCTACACCCTCTCATATATGAAGAAGAGCACCGCCGCCACCTGGGCTGCTACCTTTAGTGAGTCCAAATTCTCTGCCACCACCATGGGCACCACTCTTTCCCTTTGGACGTGGGCCAACTTTGAAAAGGACTTCTGCATGTTCTTTAAAAGCATGGAACTCAAGGACAATGCTCTGGCCTGGCTTACCAGGCAACGTATCAATGAGGATCACCAGGGAAAGTGTAACCCTGCACTCCAAAAATATATTGCCAAGTTCAAGAACAAGGCTGCCCTCTCAGGCATAACAGAGGACAATGTCCTCATCAATTTCTTTGCCATGGGCATTCCCATCTCACTCATGGAATGCATCCATGCCCTTGAAAAGGTCCCTGGCACTATTGCTGGGTGGTATTGTTACAAGTATCCGATGTATCCTGACGGACACCCTTGATGGACACTCTAGATGGACGATCCTTATGGATGCCTTCCTGGTATGGTAATCCTGACAGACGTCCTTATGGACACCTTTACGGACACTTGTATGGGGAACGTGAGGAATTCCTTGCACAAGGTCAGCGAGCACTCAAGTGTAGCTCGAGGACACGATAGAGTGTGAGTCTGAGTTAAAGAGAACCTCCGTCTCACACTAGAGGGATCCTTTGGGCAAGAAATAGCTTGTTTAGCGTAGATCTAGCTAAGGAGCTATGATACATGCAGCTAGGTATTTATACTGGGGAGTGGGGCAGTGTAAGCCCGGAAGTGGAGTAGCTGTCTGTAGATAACAAGAATAGAAGGAAATGGAAGACATAGCCTTCATCAACATGAGGCGGATAGATAGGTAAAAGTACAGAAATGGAACAGACCGAGTATGGTACATCTAGAAGCATTGGTCCCGGTTAAGGGGGCATATGAGAATGTCATCACAGTATGGGATAGTTACCAACTCCTCCGGCTCTAAGTCCTCATTGAATCTGCCGATAAGTATGGGGAAAACCGTATCAGGTATGACAAGGCCACCAAACTCGCTGCCCTAAAAGAAAGGGCTCTCAAAATCTCGTCCTGGAGAAAAGGAAACAGGTACATCCCTACCTTGACCTCTTGCTCCTCTGCCCCCACCAAAGATCCCAAAGCCATGGACATCGATGTTGTCCAAAGGCCTAAGAAGCTTATGGACGAAGAACACAAAAGACGCAGAAAGGAAGGCCTCTGCTTCAAGTGCAGACATAAAGGCCACAGCTGGTCCAATTGCCAAGCTAAATTCTCCAATTCCCCTGCACCTCCCAAACCTCTGCCAAAAGACGTCCAACAAACCGAACCAACTGCCAAGATAGAAGAAATCAAAGAACCGTTGGACGTCAGAGTAGTAGGGATGGGTTTTTAGATGGGAGAATGCCCATGACACACGTTTCTCCCCACTCTGCCATATTGTGTAACAATGTAACAGTACCCATATGCTCCATGAAAATACCAGTCATCCTCCTCATGTCAAAGTACACGATAAAAGCCATCGCCACTTGGGCTCTAGTTGACTCTGGAGCACAAATTTCCTGCATGGACTGGGACTTTGCCTGGTCACAAAACTTCCCCTGAACTTGCCTTCCGAAACCCATCCCCATTTGAAACATTGACAGGACACTGAATAAAAGTGGAACTCTCAAATTCACCACTTCCCTGTGGGTGAGCATCAATGGAAGAGCTCATAAGAAGACCTTCCACCTCATGAACTGCAGGAGTAACCAAGTAATTCTTGGTTTCCCATGGCTGAAAGCTGTCAACCCCCTCATTGACTGGGCAGCTGGACGTCTTTCAGTCCCCAAAGCCTTGGACCACTCAGCAGAATTGTTCGTGGAACATCACGAAGACTGCCGCCAGGTCAATAACCTCTATGCCCAGTATTTGCCTTCCAGCACCCCACCAAACCACGTCTCAATAGATGCCTTGCAAGATGAACACCTTTTCACCTACCTAGATCACATGGAAGACAAAGTCTATGTGGATCAGATCAGCACCACCTGCAACATGTCTTACCAGAAACCCCTCTAAACTCTCTCCTGCATAATCCTGGCTGGCAATTGCTTCGTCCCCAACCCCACACTAACATGCAGTGCACTCACCACATCCACCCAATTGGCTATCGACACCAAGAAGGCAGAAATCACACTTCTGTCCCAGTACTCTGACTTTGCCAACATCTTTTCGGATGAAGATACCCCGCTCCTGCCATCTTGCGATTGTGATCACAAGATAAATCTCACTGACAACTTGGTTCCAAAGATCGGGAAACTATACCCCCTCACTCCTGAGGAAAAGAAAGCCCAGGAGGAGTTCCTTGATGAGAATCTCAAGTCAGGGAAAGTCCACCCCTCAAACTCCCCACAAGCTGCCCCCTTCTTCTTCATCAAGAAGAAAGATGGCAAACTCCAACTGGTACAAGATTACCGGTATCTCAATGATCACACCGTTTCTGACGCATACTCCCACCCGCTCATCTCCAACCTCGTCGATAAGCTGAAAGATGCTAAGATGTTCACCAAGTTCAACATACGCTGGGGATATAACAAAATCCACATCAAGGATGGCCATCAGTGGAAGGCTGCCTTCATCATGCATTGAGGACTCTTCGAACCTGTCGTCATGCCCTTCGGCCCCAAGAATGCACCCACCACCTTCCAATGCTTCATGAACCACGAATTCTGCGATCTCATTGCTGAAGGGCACATCATAATCTACATGGATGACATCCTCATCTTTTCTGCTGACCAGAGAGCTCATGATGAGACCACCTGTCCAGTTCTCCAATGCATGCATGAACTGCACCTCCATCTCCACTTGCAGAAATGCAAATTTAACATTGCAGAGGTTGACTACCTTGGCATGATTGCCCGCCCTGGTGAACTTGCCATGGATCTTGTTACAAGTATCCTACTTGTTCGGTGCGAGGTGACCTGCGAAGGACAGGGGTAACCTGCGAGGGACAGGGGTAACCTGCGAAGGACTGGTGCGAGGTGACCTGCGAGAGACAGGGGTAACCTGCGAAGGACACTTGTATGGGGAACGCTAGTAGTTCCTTGCTCAAGGTCAGCGAGCACTCAAGTGTAGCTCGAGGACACGATAGAGTGTGAGTCTGAGTTAAAGAGAATCTCCGTCTCACACTGGAGGGATCCCTTGGGCAAGAAATAGCTTGTTAAGCGTAGATCTAGCTAAGGAATTATGGTACATGCAGCCAAGTATTTATACTGGGGATGGGGGGCAGTGCTGGCCCGGAAGTGAGGAGGCTGTCCGTAGATAACAAGAATAGCTGGAATGGAAGAAGCATAGCCCTCATCAACATGAGGCAAAAGATAAGTAAAAGTACACGAAAGAAGAAGAGAAAGTACACTGTACAACCGCATATGGTTTGACTAGAAACGTTGGTTCCAGTTAAGGGGGCGGACGACAATATCATCGGTATACGGAATAGCTACCAGTTCCTCCGGTTCTAAGTACTCGTTGAACCGGCCGATGAGCATGGGGAAAACCGTATCAGATCTCATTAAGCTAGAAGGCATCACCTTCTGGCCTACTCCCCAGAAGGTCAAGGATGTACAATCATTCCTTGGCTTTGCCAACTTCTACCGACACTTTGTTCCAGGGTACTTGGACATCATGCGTCCCCTCCTCCACCTCACCAAGAAAGATATCTCCTGGTCCTGGAATGAAGCTGCCCAGATGAGCTTGCACACTCTGAAACAAATCTTCCTCTCGAAACTGGTTCTGCACATGCCTGACGTCACCTGCCCCTTTGCCATCTCTACCGACATGTCCAAGCATGCCTCGGGTGGCATTCTCCTTCAAACTGATGCCAACGGCAATTGGCACCCCTGCTTCTGTCAGAATGCTAGACTGGGGGCTAGCAGAAGTGTCTCAGCTGAAGTCTGAAGAGACTGATATTCAACTGTACCTAGCAGAAGTGTCTACATGTACATCAGCTAGTAGATAACTATGTAGGGAAAGCCCTCACCTCAGCTGAAGTCTGAAGAGACTGATATTTAACTGAGGGAGGGCTGAAAGCGAAATATTAGTGTATTTAAAGGGCAGAGATGTGGGTGCATAAGCCAAATGAACTCCACTAGGTGAAAGATGTAAACTCTGGTCAGGGGTAATGAAGTCCAGTGAAGTCTGGATGAAGTCTGATCAGAGAAGAATCAAAAGAAAGGTTAAGTATAAACATACCACCAGAGATGGTACTGGAGGACACTGGAGAGAACCAGAGAAGGCTGGAGGAGAGTGGAGTTCAGTAGAACATGACAGCTCCTACCTCTCACAAACCTTCTCTGCTACTCAGTGGAATTACAACGTCTACAACCATGAACTCCTTGCCATTATCCGCACCCTCCAAGTGTGGTGCCAATATCTCCTCGGTGCCACTCATCCCGTACAGGTCTTCACTGACCACAAAAACCTCATGTACTTTAAGTCCCCTCAAGACTTGAACCGTAGACAGGCCCACTGGATGGTGGATCTCGCTGACTATGATTTGAAGATCTCCCACATCCCCGGCTTCCAACTTGCTGGCCCGGACACCCTCTCCTGTTGTCCCGACCATATGGTTGATGATCCCTCCGATAACACCAATGTCACTTTACTCTCCAAAAACCTTTTTGTCTGCCTTGTCAACACCACGCTCCACAAGCGCATTCTCTCTGCATCCAAAGATGACCCCCTGGCAGTGGACACCTTCCACTCCATGGACAAATCCACTTCCGCTCCCCTTCACGCCCACCTCTCTGACTTCTCTTGTTCTAATGGCGCCCTCCTCTATCGCAGTCGCATCTATATTTCACCCAACAGTGACTTATGTCATGATGTTGTTCACTGATATCACGACCATCCGACCACCAGCCATCCTGGCTTTCTAAAAACTCATCAACTTATCTCTGCCGAGTTCTGGTGGCCTGGCCTTGCCACCTTCATCCGCTCCTACATTGCTGGTTGCACTACATGCCAGCAAAACAAGGCTAACATGCACCCTACCATCCCTCCGATTACTCTGATCAAATCCTCCTGCTCCTGCCCTTTCCAGCAGATCTCCTTGTCATGATCCACTGAACTCTGCTCTTCACTGGACTCCTCTGGTCTTCTGCGGCATCCTCTGGCGCTATCCCAGGCGGTATGTTCATACTTAGATTTCTTTCGACTTTCCTCTGATCGGACTTCGTCCGGACTTCACTGGACTTCGTTACCCCTGACCGGAGTTTACATTCCTCGCCTAGCGGAGTTCATACGGCTTATACACCCACATCTCCACCCTATATATTAGCTGATATTCCACTTTCAGCCCTCCCTCAGTTGAATAACAGTCTTCCTAGACTTCAGCTGAGGTGAGGGCTTTCCCTACATAGTTATCTACCTAGCTAATGTACATATTAGCATTCCTGCTAGGTACAGTTGAATAACAGTCTTCCTAGACTTCAGCTGAGCATTCCTGCTAGCATTCTGACACTCCTGTGATCTGATTACTGACCTCCCAATATTCCAAGGTTTTGATTTCCTGTTGGTCATGGTTGACCATAGGCTTACTAAGGGGGTAATCCCTGTCCCTACCACGAAAACCATCACCGCGGAGGGTATTGCATCCCTCTTCTACCACTTTGTTTACTGACGCTTCGGCCTCTATGAGAAGATCATCTTAGACTGAGGCCCTCAATTCGCCTCCGCCTTCACAAAAGAGCTTGGAAAACTCTTATTCTACAACCTTGCCCTCTCCACCATGTACCATCCACAAACCGATGGTGAAATCAAACAAGTCAACCAAGAAGTTGAAATGTATCTCTGCATCATCTGCGGAAACAACCCATCCTCCTGGGCTAAACACATCACTGCAGCCAAATTTACCCACAACCATCGCCCTCACTTGGTCACGGGAATGTCTCCATTCTACCTTGCTCATGGATTTAAACCCATTGCACTCCCCACTCCTGTAAAACCATCCTCCATCCCTGCCATTGAAGCACAACTCAAAAAGCTTGTCGCCTCAAGCCCTCGCGGCCCATGAACTTGCTTGCCAAACCATGGCAGCACATTCCTGTCATTTGTTCAGACCCTTTGTCAAAGGCGAGAAAGTGTGGCTGGAAGCCCGCAATCTCAAGCACTCTGTTGCAAATCCCAAGTTCACCCCCAAACACGAAGGACCCTTCACCATCACCAAGGTCCTTTCACCCATCATGTACCAACTCCACCTCCCTGCCACCTAGAAGATCCACAACATCTTTCATGCCTCTTTGCTCTCCCATTATACAGAAACCACCAAATATGGGAAGAACTTCCCCCAACCACTGCTGGAACTTATCAATGGCGAGGAAGAATATGAACTCAAGAAAATCATCCGCCACCGCAGGACTCTGCAAAACTGCTCCTTCCTGACCTGATGGAAGGGATACACCACCAAAGAAGACTTGTGGGTTCCCGAGTGGGATCTCAAAAATGCAAAGTCTGCCCTTCTGGCGTATAAAAAGCTGCACTGCACCATCTTCCAGCTTTAACCTTGACCACCATCATCGTTAAAGCAACCTGCTCCACAATGTCCTCCATTGCCACTGAGTCTTCTATTCCCCTCACTGTTAACCCTGCCAACACCATCCTCACCCTGTCATCACCATCTTCTGTCTCCTCATCCAACCATATGACGCTCCTTGTCCATC
This sequence comes from Fistulinella cinereoalba, assembly GCA_038089115.1. Taxonomy (NCBI): domain Eukaryota; kingdom Fungi; phylum Basidiomycota; class Agaricomycetes; order Boletales; family Boletaceae; genus Fistulinella; species Fistulinella cinereoalba. The sequence continues at coordinate 16,276 of JBBPKG010000120.1, read as the reverse complement.
TCCCTGATAATGTCTCCCCTTTCAACGTCTTGATATCACAGTCCCAGTCCATTCCCTTCCCTTCCTATGTAGATTCTACCGCATCCACTCTGGATGACTTTGAAACATTCCCCTTAGACCCTGTAACACCTGGCCCAACTCCGCTCACTGAAGGTAACTTCGCCAAAGAAATTGCTGCCATCATTAAAAAAGAATGGGGTGATGAAGTGATCTCTCCCATTCCCATCTGCGCACCCACACCCCCACACACCGCTGTCATGTCCATGGATGTTCCTGTCCAAGCCTATGCCCTACGCCCCGCTCTCCCCAATGAAGAACGTGAGTCTGTCTACCAACAGCTCCTCCTCCATCCCTCCTTTGCATGAATCTTCCATGCCCATACCGATGTCAACTCCCCTCTGGGACAACTTTACAATGCCTACCTCTGACTTGGACGCTTTCTCACTATGTCAAGGGAGGACCAACAAAACACCAATCCCCAGACTGCCTTGTGTGGCCTTTGCTATGAAAGCCTCATCCATCACCTTGAGACATCCCTCATCACCACCCTACATCAACTCAATATGACTGACTATTTCAAAGACCTCGACCGCTACCAGAAAGCTACAAACCCTCCGATTGTCAGACCTCCCATCCCTCTCATCCACCACCTCTCCACCCCGCCACTAGCCTCCACTCCCAGTGCTGACTCAGACCATCTCATGAGCAGCGAAGAAAGACGAATTTACTTTGTCAAGAATTGGTGGAACAGCAATGATGGGAATGCCATTCTCCCCTCTGACCATCCTCAGTATCATCAGTTGGACATCAACGAGTCAACTGCTTGATCTACCAGTGCCTGTTTTGTCAACGATGGGCACCAGGTCACACCCAGTCTCAATGCCCTCATGCACATCCTTTGCAACGGTCCCCTCCCCCTTCCTCGTCCTTGTCCTCATCCTCTAATCGCATCGCTTCCCATCCCTATTGGGGTCCCACATCTTGCCCAAACTTTCATACATGAGGCAGAATGTCTACTGGTGGGCATCCTCCTCACACCACCACTCCACTCCTCCACCCTCTCCTTCGTCTGATTATGATTCCAATCCCTATGACAGTGCTGCCTGGGCCAACATCACTGGCTCCCCAGAATGGGCCGACTTCGACTATTAGACGATGAACAATGTTACCTTGATGGAGACTTCAGGTCTACTAAGGGGGTAATGTTGTTGCAGGACCAGCTAACAATGTGGACACAGGTCCTCAGATGCAGTCCACTGGAGATGGAAGCAACTATATTTACCTGACAATGTGGACACAGGTCCTACAGTACATTAGATAGGTAAATAGCTAGGTAGTTGAGCTCTTACCTTAGATGCAGTCTACTGGAGATGAAAGCAACTGAGGGGAGAGAGAAAGTGGACTCAAAAATGTTAAAAGAGGGCAGAGATGCAACTGTATAAGGTCTGCTAGACTCCACTAAGTGAATAGTATGTACTTTGGGCCAGGTTGACTAACTCCAGTCCAGTCCAGGCCAAGTCTGGTCGAAAGTCTGTAAGTAAGAGGAATAAGAAGCTAAGTGCATACAGAGATGGCACCAAAGTAGGCCTGGAGTGTGCCGGAGGAGACCGAAGAAGTGATGTGAGCGTCTGGAGTTAAGGAATTTTGACAAATGTTACGATTTCCTCTGTTTGTTCTTGTTTGTTTTTATGATTGGACTTATTTCCTTTTGGCCAAAGCTCTTTGGACTTCCTCATCCCTTCAGCTTAACATCTTGTATGTTCCCTGTTGCAAAACTGCCAGAAAGCGGTCTGACAATGTGGACACAGGTCCTCAGTGTTGTAAGAAGGCTAGCAAGGGTGGACAAGAGTCCTCAGTTGCAGTCCACACAAGGCAGTAAGCAACTGAGGGAAAAGCTGAAGTGAAGCAATAGAGGTAAATAAGGGGGTGGAGATGTGAACGAACCAACTCTGCTGAACTCCACTAGCCGAAAGATACATACTCCAGTAAGATATGAACCAACTCTGGTGTACTCCAGTGTAGTATAGAGATATTTAAGATAAGTGTGCCTGGAGTTGGTACCGGAGGAGGCCTGGAGTGTGTCGGACTTGAAGCAGAGTTCAATGAAACCTGACACTCAGATGCAGTCCACTGGAGATGGAAGCAACTGTATTTACTGACAATGTGGACACAGATCCTACAGTACATTAGATAGGTAAATAACTAGGTAGTTGAGTTCTTACCTCAGATGCAGTCCACTGGAGATGGAAGCAACTGAGGGAAGAGTGAAAGCGGACTTAGAAAATGTTAAAAGAGGGTGGAGATGTGACCGTATAAGGTTCGTTAGACTCTGCTAAGCGAATAGTACATACTCTGGGCTGGGTTGACTAACTCCGGTCTGGTCTGGCCCAAGTCCGGTGAAAAGTCAGTAAGTAAAGAGAATAAGAAGCTAAGTGCATACAGAGATGATGCCAGAATAGGTTCAGAGTGCACTGGAGGAGACCAGAGAAGTGATGAGTGCATCCGGAGCTAAGGGATTTTGACATTCCCTTTACGTGACTGCTTACTTAATCTTCAGATGACACATCACTTGATGGTCATATTTGATTACTCATCGTCCGATGCCCTCGCATCGCATGACTTTATTCTCATTGGTCACTTCCTTTTATATATTTGTCAGACCAGCCCTTAATGGCCTCTTCCTCATATATAATCCCCACCTATCGTGGGAGTATCCCTTAGCTTGTTTCTCCCTTGTACTTCAAGCACTCTCGAATACATAACTTGCTCTCCACCGTTCTCTTCCGGTGTGATCCTTGTCCCACCCTTCAACTATCATCAAGGGCAGTACTTCGGACTCTATGTTGACCCTCTTGTCAACCAGGTCACTTCTTGGACGTTAGCATCATCCTCCTCATGGTTTCTGCTGCTCACCTCAAGGGCTACACTCATACCTACCTGGTCCAAGCATAACAATGCCATTGTCCACTGCTGACAGGGATTTCCAAAACCTGCTCTGTGTCACAAAATAATTGATGGTCCACTCCATCTCTGCTTTCAGAAGCTGTACTTCTTCCTGAAAGCAGTCTCTGATCGCTTTCACATGCAACCATTGTACCCTGAAATCTTTGCCAGATTTTAACATGAGGATCCTCAGCCAAAATAAAGTACTCACACTCTGACATCCAGTTGTTGGTTCTGTTGTCAGGTACATCTATTGTCCAAAACCAAGGCAAATTGGCATTCTGCAGTCCTGGAACTGAGTGGTCCAAGAGTGCAGTCTGAGATGTCAGATGATCTGGTTTTAGCTCTTTGTAAACATCTAAAAGTTCTGCTGAGGCATCCAGCAAGATCATTACCGACCTGCATTTCCTGTAGATCATGGCATGTAGCTTAACAGCCTCGTCCATAGAATGTACACTGTCCCAAGCTCTGGTTTTCTTCTGTTGACTTTGTCCAGAATGCCTGATCTGTGTACAATTGCCTGGTGCCCCAAATCAATTCAAAGCTGATGAAGAGCATCGTTCACCTGCTCCTGTCAAAGAACCAATTCTTTGTTGGCCAGGTATTTGATGCTGAGTGTTTGACACGTTGCTATTCCATAAAACGAGGGGAGGTACAGCATTCAATGTTCTACTTCTTCTTCATTGGATTCACTATCACCTTTGGTGAAATATTTGGACACTTCATCTTTGAATTTTTGTAGCTGCACTTCTAAGTGCTCTCTCCTGTGGGCAAGCTCAAGCTGCTCATGTGTGGTCAGCAAAGTGGAAATTTGTTTGGCAAATTCTTGTACTTTAATTCTGTTATAGGACGGTTTAAAGTAAACAATTGACAATCAAAACGAACTCACTGTAGCTCCTCGATCTTTAAACCTACACTGAGCCATGTAGCACTGCCTTTTTTGCTGATCGGCATTCCATTTTCTTGCAGAAGGCAAAGTTGCATCTTTGCCTTGCTTGGACCTATGGGAAGCTCAAGCAGGGGCTATAGGCAGTAGTATGAAACCATCCCTTGTTTGAGATGGAGGTCAAAGATATCCATTGATGTGACATCTTCAATTCGTCGAGTCTGTGCATCCTCCTCCTCTATGGACCACTTGTCAATAACCTCCATGCTCACATTTATAATCAGCGACTCATATGTTTTTTTCGCCGATGCTAGACCTTTCAAAGCCTTTTTGTATTTTCGGCTCAACAACTGGACTGAATGCATTGTCAGTTCACTTGGCCAAGCCAGTGAGAGCAAGGTATACCCATATTCAGCATCTTCTTCCAATTGTTGTCCAACATGTGGTCATCCAACACTTCTTGCCAATGGGCTGCAGTCATGGATCTAGTGCTGCCACTTACTTCATTGAGTGAGGACCACAGTGTTTCTAGTATTTCGCCATCTACTTGACCCACTCTAGGAATAAAGTTTGGCGAAAACCTCGGGGTGCAGCTGTCTTGATGAGCATGAATATGGAACAGTCCAATTCCCCAGATTATTTGCAAATTCAGCGGAAGTGACAAGTATGCACTCTGAGATACTCTTTGATGAAAGTTGACGCTATACTAACAGGCAATGTTATAAAGAATGACCACCCTCGATATACTGTCAAGGCAAAAGTTTAACGCTTTGCAAAGTGCAAAGTCCATGTTGATCTGCCTTTCACCTTTCTGAAAGTCAACTATACTCATAGGCATGAAGCACCCATGCCTCACACATGCAATGGCACCAATTTCTGTAGCCTCCAAGTGTCTGTGAGAGCCATGCATGCCTTTCACAGCATGATGTTCATTGCATGTAGATTTCTGCAAGATAATTCATACATTTTGGCAAAAAGAACGTCCTTTCTCACCGGCTGGAAATTGTGTGTTGTCACTAAGTGTGCCTTGTAGTTGACCACAGCAGTAAAATAGGCAGCGTTGGATGTCAAATAAATGTCTTGGGTGTTCCCTCTGGCCTTCATGTGCTTTGCACAGAAATTTCCATCCATGATGAAGACTCTCTGATATTTCCAGGAATTGGGGTCTTTTTTCCAGCCCAGGAAGAGATTGACATCTGGCTGAGGACATGTGGGACAGAAGTACCCCAAATCGCCAGGGCAGACACTTCAGTGAGTATGAGCAAACCCAAATTTAATCATGTTTTGGAGATAGCACCACAACCTGGAAACCCTCATCAATTCTTGATACCGGTCCTGGTCAAGGGAGCATAAGAGGAACAAGAATGACATATGCATGGTGATTTTACTCACTGGCTGTGTGTGAGGAAAGATGGGGTCAGTCACATGGCATAGAAACTTGAAATACAAGTTTGCGGTCACCTTGCACTCCAAGTTCATGAGGCGAAAGTTATTGAGTGCAGCGAAAGTAAATGCAGTTCGAGGAGCAGTTTGTGTCGCTGGATACAAACCAATTTGCATCAACTGATGGTGCAATGGAGCATGTCCAGAGCAACAGCAGCAACAAATGGCAAGGTGGTGGATTCCAGAGGTGTCTACCACAGTAATGAAGGGATTTCCATTGCTATCAAAGCACTTCTTGGGCTGCTGCTCATCTCCGAGGGCAGATAGAATGTCCTTGAATGTGGCGAGCTCAGCAATTTTGGTGAGGTCATCACCTTCCTCCTGGGATAGTTCATCTTCCCACTTGCTCTCAGAACTTTGGTTAGCGGTGATGTGGGTATTTGAACAGCACATTCCTGCATGTCCCAGATTGATAGTCATGCCGGCTGCCAACAAAGAAGAAGCCACGAAATACTGTCCACTCCAGACCTCAACTCGGTGGAAAGGTGATCTGGAGTGGGCACTTCTGCAGCATTCAGTGCATGACAGAGGCCTGCTGAAACAGTCTAGACACCACCAATTGCCCTCCCTGCCACATCCTGTGTGACATAGACAGTCGCTAATGTATCCCTCATGTTTGACAAGAAGCTCAAGATATTTGTTGGCAACTCCCAGCCAATCTTTCATAAACTCCTGTTGTCCCTATAGGCACAGAGGGTCAATTGACTGTGAAATCGAGTGAGCAAAAGTACCTTGGTTTTTTTCTTTGGTAAAACCGGATCGATTTTGCCATCTTGGGATGTGAAATTGTTGGAAGTTGTCCATGAAACGGAGGGCTGCACATTGGTGGTGGTGGCACCACCTGTTTCCAAGGTTTTCTTATTGGGTGAGGGTTTCTGCACTTTGAAGACGGATTGTACTCCTCACCTGGTGTTCTTCTGCATGAGTGTTACATGAATGGTGTTATCACTTTGTATGTGTTGGCAATGTGAGGACATGATAAAATAATATGACTGTATGACTGTGGAGTCTTATGCAATGAATGCATTGGCAAGATCCAAATCATGTGTCTCTGAGGCTCTTTGGTGGAATCCATTGGCACAAGCTTGGAGTATAAAATAACCACACTTTCCTGACCTCCTCATCCACTCATTTTCACCGTCAATTCATTTTGCACCATGCCTGGGGTATGCTTCAATGATGCTCAGCTCAAAATGCTTGAGGAGGTGATAGAGGACTACCAATTCATCACCGGCAAGGAGAAGGCTTCACAAAGACAGGAGATACATAGTTGCTGAACTTGCACTTAAGCTGTCTTCCATTGACCAACAGAGCGACACAGACATGATTGCCAGCTTGAAACTTGTATATTCAGTCACTCTTTTTTTTGAATCATGCTGACAAATGTGTCTAGTCCATCCAGAATTGGTTCCACACAAATGTCAGGCAAGCAAAGAAGGAGTCGGATTTCTTCAAGAAGATTGGCTGGTATTCTGTGTTTGTCAGCCAGAAATTGGAGGAGCTCAAGGAGGTGACTGCAGCACTCACGGACAGCAAACCTGGTTCACTGGAATACCTAGGATGGCATCAGAAAGCAGCAACCGAGCTCACGAAGACCCTCGACGAGGAAGAGCATCAAAACTACAAGAATATCACCGAAGAATGGAACAGCCATGACATCCCAGCTAGACTTCAAACAAAGTAAGTGAATTCATAGGTATGATTGTTGTGCAACTAACATCACTTGTAGGAAGCACAAGCAACATCTGGCACAGCTCTTCAGCCAGGTAACTGAGATGCTCTAGAACAGGTTCAGCATCAGGGTACTGATGCTTTGGGGTTGTGAGGATGAGGTCGGCAATGTAATTCAATCCCAGTGCGTGCAGACTTTGCAGGTTTGCTGAAGGTTACTGATGCTTTCCATTAGAACAGATCACAATGACAAATATGGCAATTCAATGACGTTTCTCAAGTTGTTCCCTGACAAGTTCAAGGAGATGGAAGAACATTGGGGAAATTATCTTCATCAGGCATATGGAAGTAAGCAATTTTCGCAAAGTCGTCCCATCTTTCTTGACATTAGTTTCAGAACAAGAAGCACCAGTGGACGTTTATTCTGTACCCTCCATCACCATCACCAAAGGGGGGATTCCAATGCTTCCAGACATCGACTTTAGAGCTGGCAAACTTGCCAACATGAAAGCTCTCCTGCATGATTACTTGGCAAAATGTTATTAGCAGGCTATGAACAACCCAAAGGCCAAGATTCCATGGGGAAGGCTACAGCTTGAACCGGATCTATTTCTGGACATGACTATGGAGTACCTCCCAGAAGGTGCAACCTTGCTCGACCCATCTCATATTCGACAATCAGATTTGTACAACATTCTGGAGCATATCAAAGGCTGGCAAGACGACCCTAAGGAGAAAGTCCCATTTGCTTTCAGGACAGGAGTCAAATACTGGAGAATGGTTTTGACATGACTAACGAGCAAGGCGGGGTTGCCATTGCCATCACTGAGTCTGAACTGTCCATCAACCACGACAATACGCCCAACCCCAGACCCAGACAGCGACTACTGGCCACAGATTTTGCCAAGGACGTATGCAATGTCAAACCCTGATAGCAATTCCTTGCTGCGAGGTTCACCGAGGAAGCAAACAATGCCAGACCCAGACAGAGACAACTCGCTGCAAGGTTCACTAGGGCGACCATGCTCTTTGACTCCCTCTTCACGTTCTCTGCCGAATCATTCCCATTTGCAAACTCCCAGTGATCCTTCTCCACCATTTCCATCCCCTTTCTGCTTGCCAACTCCCAGTGATCCTCCTTCACCATTTCCATCCCCTTCCCATTCACCAACTCCCAAATGGAATAGATGGTGCAGAATAGGAATCTCTTTCTCCTTTAATGATTTGCCAAGTAAGAGAGGCACCTCCAGCAGTTATGAAGGAAGTCCCATTTCATCAAACATTGACTGGGAGGCCAATACTGCATTCCTTACTTCATTGAGTGAGCAACAGTGGTATTGCAAGTTGGTGCATGTCCTATGCCTGGCACTGGTAAGACATTTCACCATAGATGACAGTGTGATGCTTATCCACTTGATCAGATATGAAATGAGGACCCAGATCAATGTATCCCAGGTGATATAAACTGGGAATTTGACATGTATTACTTGCCAATAGAGTGTCATCACTGGTCAGATGCACACCATGAGTTGTTTGCCAGCCACATTTTTGCCGACTCGGGAGATCAATGTGGCCACAATGAACTAGCTACTGTGGTGTTGTTCATAGGAATGCTCCTATGTGACAAGGAATTTGTCAATGGTGATAGAGTTCCCAACATGCAGTACCCCTCCATTCTGCCAGCACTTCGAAGATTGGTGATTGGCAAGGAGGAACTTGATGACCAAGTTAGACCTTGGTGCCTTAGAATTGAGCAACAGTTGCAACATGCCAAAAAGGCAAATATTTTGACATGGCCCATCTGAATGCCGTTGCATGCAAAATCATGCTGGGAGGATACTGAATGTTTTTTCATGTTGCTAAGCAAGGAGGTAGAGTACTGCAAGGCAGTCAGGGCACTTACAACCTTGGAGGTGATGCATTTCCTATGTCCTTTATCACTGCTAAGTTTGTTCTTCAGAATCATAAAGAGCCCATGGTGAAAGCATTTCCCCGGTGTTTTTCATTATCCTCTCCTATCCACTACACTGGCCAAGACATCCATACAGACTGGAAGATGTGGGGACCAGTGCTGCTCAAAGAGAAATTGGACCATAAATGAGGCTGACGCAGCAGGGGGTATATGACCAACTATGTCATGTTATTTGGTATGATTCTTCAGGACATAGCAATGAAGAAAGCGAACATGGTGACATGCTCCTATCTCTACATATCTGTGTTTGTGGAAAACACAAGAATAACAGATAAGGATGTCAAGTCCATCCTTACTTGGTGCGCCGAACTGTCCAAGATGGTAGGAACAGCTACAACAAAGATAGGGCCTCAGAAAGTGGTGAAGTGAACTATAAAATACATTGAAACTGAGGATAGCAACAATAATGAACCTTCACAGAAAGAGAGGAGGCAAGAAAAGACCTTGGCAAAAGCAAGAAAACCAGGCAAATGTTGAATGCAGAAGAGGGGCACTCATGCAACTTGGAGTTGTCAATGATGGAAGTGAGCACAGTAATTAGCATCCCTTTGTAATTGACTTGTGTTGGCGACGTATACATGCCTATTGGAAGCACTTACCAGCATTTCACCAATGTGTACACAAAGATAGGCTGCCCTTGTACTATTTTTCTTACAACATTTCCACTACACTAGCTATGGTGATATAGTGCCCAACTATTTCACTGCTATATGATTATAGTCTACCCAACTGGCATGTGGAATAGAATAAAAATTGTGCATACTTTGCCTCATATAGTACACATAGCAAATTCTGTTCCCATTTGCCTTGCTAACGCCTTGCTCCATGAGCTTTCTGCTGATGAAACAGATTGATCCTGCATTGTAAAGTAGGTGAAGTCTGAATGTTGGTAGTTCCAGAATCGCCTCTTCATATTTGCCAACAGTAAGCATGAGGTCATATCAACAGATGTTTGTTTTTGGATCACAGTGAAGTGGTGTTTCTCTATTGACAATCAAGCTCATCACTGTGAAAACAGAGTGCCAATGCTGTAAAGCATTGTGAACATGTGAGACCTTGATGTCTTCTCTGAGCATTTCCATGATCTGCCTACCAGCCCTATGCAACTGCAGATGAACCATGGCAAACAGCAAGTTTAGTAGGAGGCAAGTCCATTAGGAAATTTTCATGCAAAAGACAATACTATATATAGCTTTATCTATAGCATCAAGCATTACTATTGACATCATAATGATATACAAAGTGATCATAGTATATAGCCTCTGAGAGCATTTCTAGTGTAGACAATGTTTATTATTTTGACTTTCTTTGATCTTTTAAAATCAAAAAGTTATATGTTTTCAAACAAAGCTATTGGATATACTTTGATCATCTGAGTCACTTAAATATATATCAACATGTGCAACTATTAAAGCAATCTCTGACAATTTTATTATTCAAAAGGTGTCTGTTGTCACCAGTATCATGTAGATGTATATCAACATGCTTAGCTATCCAAGAGATCTCTGGTAATTTCATTATCCAAAAGGTTGTCTAGTATCATCAATATCATGTGGATGCATATTGACATGCCTGGCTATCAAGAAGATCTTTGGCAATTTTATTGTCAAGTAGGTTGTCTATTGTCACCAGTATTATGTGGATGTATATCAACATGCTTAGCTATCAAAGAGATCTCTGGTAATTTCATTATTCAAAAGGTTGTCTAGTATCATCAATATTATGTGGATGCATATTGACATGCCTGGCTATCAAGAAGATCTTTGGCAATTTTATTATCTAGTAGGTTGTCTATTGTCACTAGTATCATGTGGATGCATATGGACATGCCTGGCTATTAGGAAGGTCTGATAATTTATTGTCTAGAGGATTGTTTATTATCACTAGCATCATGTATATGCATATTGGCAGACTTGGCTATAAGGGGATCTCTGGAAATTTTATTGTGTCCATTGTCATGCACAACTACTAGACAGAATGGTGGTCTAATCATGGCTGTATGACTATACCTGACAGTGTTCCAATGGCATGACATTACATGTCAATGCTATACATGAGTCACACATTTTACATTAATCACTCTGAGCAGTAGAAATATTCATGGGAAATAATGTCAATTACAATATCAATCTAAATGCACATCATGCAGTACCATACAGGTGTCATTGCTGCATCCCATTTTGGAATGGCCTCGACAACAATAACTAGACCAATCAGCAATGGCAGCATTTGCTTTAATTTCGGCCCACTTCTGGCGAATTTGGGCCATCATACTATTCTTGGATGGCAAACAACTACTCTCCACACTGGATGGGAAAATTTGCCTAGTAGATATTAGTTTCAACACTGATAACATGCCATATGAATTAAAACTGACCTATTCCACCATAGCAGCAGCTGGTGGACCTTCCTTCTCATCAGGGTTCTCAAGGATCTTGATGATACTTGTATAGAAGTGCTCAGAGTCTGTCGTTAGGTCCATATGTGAGAAGACTTGAGCAGATGACAGCGCAAAGCAGGTCTATTGATTTGTCAGAAGACTAAAGAAAAAATAGAACCATAAATGTACTTGTGTAGCAACATATGTGATTGATGCTTTTGTCACAGATTGCATCCCATGAATGCATGTGTTGCAAGAACACATGGCCTTCGGTTCATCAAAGTCGACAGAACTTGGGGATGTAAAAATATGTTTGTAGGCCTGGAAACTTGAATGTATCAAGTAAAAAAGTAGAAAGGGTACAACTCACTGACACCAGAAGGCTGCTACACAACAAGCCATTCCATGGATCCTCCAAATCATAGGTATAATTTGCATACAAGAAGACAGGCCATTGATCACCTACGACTTGCAGTTGTCTGTTACAAAGCTTTTCCTTGATCCTAATATATTACCTTAGCAATAAAACAAGCAGAGGGATTAAATGAAACAAACTCGATGTTGGCCCAATCATAGCCAGCTTGGCAGAGCAATGTGCCAGCACACTCATGGTTGAATCTGCACACGACCTTGACATTACATGGGATATGGGGGTTAAGTGTTTGGCCCTTTGGTGTGATCCAATCAATAATGGCCCTTTTCATTCCCTTTGTATCATCAGCCCTGGCTCCATTGGCCCCTTTCTGAATCTGCAACATTCATCAGAAGAAGAAGTTGTTTGTTAAACCTCTCACATGCTCTGCCATGACCATGACCTCTTCCTTAGAAGAGTCCATGAGATGTGCTTCGAGTGAGGGTACCAGCCTCAGCAACTGGTTGAATACCACAAATTCTTTCCTTTCTCTTCAGAAGAGCGAGTCAGGTCAAGAATAAAAGGTTGAAGGAACTCACTGCTTGAAAAAAGTCTTGAGTGCCCTGTCATCCAGCTTGCCAACCATGATAATGCTGTTGGTCAACAACAACTGAGCATTGCAGAAGGTGTGGATGACACAACTGAAATGCCATCCATGGTGAACAAGAGGATCCTGGGTACTCCTACCATGCAGTGGATGAAACAGCACCATCACTGTCAAATAAAATATCGACATGTATGGTCGTTTCCTTGGACCAAGCTGCAGCATGTTGCCATGTGAACACTTCTGGCCATGAGATGATTCTTCATCACTGATTGAAGCCATCATAGGTTTGAGGTTAAAGCCAGAGAAACTGCCTTGGCCCAGGGAAATGAGAGGGCTAGTCTAAGGAGCATATACAGGGACCCACCTGGTTTATATCCCTTCAAACTCACTAGCCAGGGCGGTGTGAAAACAGATGACTAAGATGGGGGCTTAGTCATTTGAGGTATCCCCAGTGTTCGGAGGTATCTGCACATATAGCCAGATTATGCTCAGCAAGCTCTGCCTTAGCAAGTCTAAGATAGCACACCTTGTGTAATGTAGGGGATAATGGCGCTTCCTGGGTTCAATGGCCCCCAATAATTACCATCTTCAAAGTTGATGCTATATAGTAAAGAATTAATCAGACCACCTGCAGGAAACTTGGTAAGCAGAGCGGCCGCCCACAGTAAACTGCAGAAAGCTGAATGAGTATAACATGACTGAAGATCACATATAGATGGTAAGGCATCAACAAGGCTGCCGCAGCAAACTGGAAAACAAGAGCATTTAAGCTGCCCATGGTAAACCGCAGACAAGCAGTAGAGTGTTGACAGGACTTGAGATATGAAGAGACCACCCACAGTAGACTGAAGGCAGACTCTGGAATTTTGGTGAGGCTGTCCATAGTGAACTGCAGACAGAGCGTTGATGAGACTACGTGCAGTAACTGCAGGCAAATGAAGGAGCATTGATAAAGCTGCCCACGGTAAACCACACAGATAGTCAAGTACTGTGAGACTCGGAAACAGGGAAAGACTCCCTACAGTAGACCACAGGAAGACAGTGGTAAGTTGCCCGGGCTACCTACAGTATACTGCAACAGATGTTGGGGATGAAGCAAAAGGAGACAAGATGAGAGTAAGACAAAATGAGAGAAAGACAAGGTGAGAGGGGGACATTGCCACACATACTGAACTGCAAGCAATGGGGGAGACTTGGTGAAGCTACCTGCAGTAAACTGTGGGCAGATGGGGGTTAACAAAGCAGCTTGCAGCAGAGACGGAGGTCAAGCGGAGGATGATGGCAGAGGAGAACAAGACGAGAGATGAGAGGTAGACAAGGTGAGGGAAGAAACACTACATGCAGTAAACTGTGGGCAGACAGGATGAGTCAACCATCACAATTAAACTGCACACAGTAGAGCATAGACAGATGAGAAGAGAGAGAAGTGACACTATGTGCAGTAAGCCACTGGCACACAAAGTCGAGGTGGTAATGCTGCCTGCAGTAGACAATGGAGAAGGGGGTGACACTACTCGCAGAAAACTGCAGACAGGCAGAGGAAACTGCCCATGGTATACCACAGACAGATAGAGGGAGGAGCTGATGAGTCTACCTGCAGTGAACTGCAGACAGACTGAGTCGAGGTGGTGGGGCTGCCCATGGTAAACCACAGACAGCATAGTAGTCATAGTGGTAGTAGGACTAGCTCTGGGGACATGCTGCTGAGCTTGGCAATTTTTCCACAGAGGAGCACTGCCACTGAGTGGCACTGACCTGAGTGGCAGTGCTCCTCTGTGGAAAAATTGCTTAGGTGGAACATTAGTCCTACTAGTACCATCCTACTTGGCTGCCTGCAGTTCACTGTGGACAGCTCCATCGACTTGCCTTCGTCTGCCTGCAGTGCACTGTGGTGGACCCCCTAAATTCTCCCTCCATCTGTCTGCAGTATACCATAGGCAGTTTCCCCTGCCTGCCCACAGTTTACTGTGGGTAGCTATAATGCCTCAGGCTGGTATGCTTGGCTGCTCCACTGGCACATCAACTCTTCCCTCTGTCTGTCTGCAGTATACCATGGGCAGTTTCCACTGCCTGCCTGCAGTTTACTGCACATAGTGTCACCCTCTTCTCTGTTGTCCACTGTGTAGCGTCACACCTATCTTGCCTCATTTGGCTGCGGTCTGCCGCACGCAGCTTTATCCACTCAACTTTGCAGGTTACTACGGATAATGACATCCTCCTTCTGCCTTTGCCTTGACCTCCATCTTTGTCTACAGTCTACCATAAGTAGATACTTGTTTCGTCACCTCTTCCCTCCATATGCCTGTGGTCTGCTGTGGACAGCTTCAGTGGCTTGTCCTATCTGCCTACAGTTCACTCCAGATAGACTGGTCACCCTTCCTCTCCATCCATATCTGTCTGTAGGATACAAACATCAGAATTTTAAATTCAACTCACAATTTCATGGCTCCATATGAAATCATGGATCGAATTTAGAGTTCATGAGTAAGGGAGCACAGGTAGCTAATCCGCCATAAGACAGTAAATCTTTCCAAACGTCATTTTTTTCAGCCACTGTGATACGAGTTTTGTTTCACCTGATAATACTTAATATCACACATTTAGTTTACTGAAGTGGGGTAGATTTCGCAAGCATAGTACGTAGAGAAAAAAGGAGAGATGATGTCAAGTACACAATTCAAGCATGGAACAAACGAACTACACAATATTGTCCAACAGCCACCGCTCAGCAGCATCCCTCCCTCGAGTTGCAGCCCTGTTAGCTCTGTTGTACTTGAGCTTGGTCTGCCATTCTGTGGCAGAGTGGCAGGGGCAGGGACTGACACCAGAATACCTGCAAATGTTATCAAGATGACTTTGGAACCATATTTCATCATCCGCAGACCAATACCCAATCTGAAGGCCTGATGCTTCCCATGTTGACTGCTTAGGCCACCATGAGATGTCAGTCGTCTGCTCGCCCTTGTTGATATCCCATTGTCCTAGATGAAATAAGTCAAGGATATATTTCTAGAGGTACGTAGATACACATCTGTGGATATCTTGTAGACACCACATATGATTTCCTCTTCGTTGGCGTCGACTTTGTTGTCCCACAAGTACTGCTGCCCAATTCTTATTGCCAAACCATAGGTCATCACATCATCGGAAGGCTCTGGGCCAAGGACCATGTCCAAGCGATCTCCGATGGCATTGCGAGCAAGGCAAGCAATGATCCCACCTTTCATTAATGCAGCCCTGGCATAGTTGTGGCCCAACAGACAATGCCTCCTAGCTAGGTATGCATTGTAGTCAAGAGGGCCCAGGCAATACTGGAATGGGAGGAAACCAAGCCCTTGAGGGGGCATTTGACATTTCTGGCCAGGAATTGCATTGATTGTGATCTGAGTGGCAAATGAAATTCTGCGCAAAGCAAGCATGAATGCAAGGTCTCATGGGCTGTCCAGTTCTTCTGTATGGATAATCTGTGTGACTGCCAAAGGATCATCAAGGCAGATGTAGAAGGGGAAGGGGGAGTTGCAGAAATGGATGAGATAAAATATACCAGCATCAGTGGGACAACCAAGGTGAATGCGCTTCCCCTCGCATTGTTTGACCACCATGTTGGACTTAGCACTAAAGCAGTTGTGCAAAGTGCCATCAACCACATTACACAGGCCGGGAGTCTCAAACCAACCCTCGAGAAGCTGCTCCATGAAGGATGCCATTGCACCTTGAAGTTGCCCCAATTTGGATAACAGGGTGGAGCCTTTGCCAAATTTCCATGCTAGCTGTCTGATGGAACTAGAGGACAGAGATGGTTGTTTGGACACAGAGTGCAGGAACCTGTACTGCACATACAGGATATTGTTGAGAGGACATGTTGCTGCAGGATCCGAAATTGGCACAGCTTCGCCAATGAAGGCCATCAAATGAGACAATGGGATGCACGAAGAGGAGGGAGCAGGTGTTGACCTTGGGCAGGGGCAGTGGATCAGCCTTGGAAGGGGGGGGTGGATCAGCCTGGGAAGGGGGGGGTGCAT
>JBBPKG010000119.1:6346-41029 GCA_038089115.1 Fistulinella cinereoalba | reverse complement strand
CGGATATGACCGCCGTGATGGGTGAATTGACGGATAAAAAGGTCTGTTGGCCTAATTCAGTTCTTCAGTTCGCCTATTTTACGTGTTGTAGATTGAAGGGTTCAAACTGCACGTGTCGCATAATACGAAACCCTTTGTCAACCGTATTCGCTACGTCCCTGAAGTTGCAAGCAGGCCAGACCGCATTGAGAAGGACCTGGCGAACGTGAAGGTTTTGGCATTAATTCTGGAGGAAGAATATGCCTCATTGTATAAGTCCTCCCCGTCTTCTCCTGGTGGCGACGACATGAAACCGGATGGCGGTGCACAGCTGGAGGCTATTGCTGTGGAGGCAAACAATGAGGAAAATCCGATAGTAACAGAGCCCGGGTCCGAGGCAGTTGAGCGGCGAATTGAAAAAATTATCGGGGAGCTGCGTGAGCAAGGTGTCGGCGAGAAGGTGCTAGAGGCGAAGAAGGTGAGTAGAATTTATGCCTACATTGTGAAAGGCCTCATGTTGTTCCTGTGCAAGGCGGTGGTTTCCTTGGATTTATATATTGCCTATCTGCGCGCAGCGTACCACACCTGCTACTACTGCGCTGTTGTTACCGATCATCTAGAAGAATTACAGCGTAAGTGCCTGAAGCACGTGAGGAAGCCTCTATCAAAATCGCTACTTGAGGAGGTCAAGGCGGCTGAAACCGAGAAGGCTGAGAAGGAAAAGAGAGAAAAGGACGATGAGAAGGAGAGTGAGCCCGTAGTAACGAAGCCTGTTGAGAGCAGGGATTGGAAGAGGAACGGTATGCACTCGGAATACTCTGATATTCGCAGCTCATAGCGCGGTTCCTACAGACGAGCGTTGGCTGGAGTGGTTTGACACCAAGATTGCTCTCCTTATCAATAAAGATGGCGTGGACCCCCGGGACTATGGGGGGAAGAGTTACGACGAGTAAGAGATCACTATCTTGGCTTGACAACGGCTTGTTGCTCACAACTTGGAAGGGAACTTTCGAAGGCGGTCGAACCATTCATCAAACAGGAAGACGAAGGGCGTTTCAGATGCAAAACGTGCCAAAAGCTGTTCAAGGCGACCTCGTTTGTCGAGAAGCACATTGCCAACAAGCACGCTGAGCTTGTCAAGCAGTTGGATGAGGTAAGAAACGTTCCTGATGGAGGGTGGTGTATTGATCTCCGGCAGGTTCCGTATTTCAACAACTTCGCACTAGACCCTCACAGAATCCAGCCTTTCACGCACCCTCCACCTGTAACAGGCAATAATCAAGCCCCTCCGCAAGCGTATGGTATTCAGGGACCGAGTGTTTACATCCCCGAGTATGGACGCCCTAATCTATTTTATGGTGGACACCCTGCGGCGTACGTGCCCCCACCACCCTACATGGGCGGTAGCTATTGGGACCCTTACGGCTATCAATACCCTCCCGGTTCTTTCCCGCCCCCACCGCCTCCGCGGAGGGACGAGGCCACGACGGCACGTCGATTGAGTGATCGCATAAGCGGTTATGCATCAGGGTATGATCAGATGATGGAGATTACGGTTCCTGCGGCTGCTGGACTGCCTGCCAAGCCGGTGATGGCACTGGATGCGCCTCTGGGGGGGCAGGAGGTGAATGGGAGGCGGGTTGGACGCCGACAGGGATCGGGAGGGGCACCACCGCCCCCACCGCCGGACGCCAAGGAAGACCCGAGGGCGGCGGCGGGGAAGAAGGTTAGCTACCACGACATGGACTTGGTTGCGGAGGGTGATGTCGAGCTGAGCTATTGAAAGTTATTTTAGCAGCGTACTATTTGATTGACTGTACCTCTTCCATGAGCAGTTTTTATGAAATCTAGCTGGTCGTTCGCGCGTGCCATGAGGAGTACGGCAGCCTGTGACAAGGGTGACACGAATTAACAAGCACGCCCTTCATTTCAAGCCGGACGTCGATCGAGGGCTCAGCCAAGTTGCGGTGAACCCCCCCATTGAACTTGCCGCCAAATTGCACGTCGCATCGCGAGGCATTCCGACTCTTATACGCCTTGAAAAACTCGGATTGGCGCTTGGTTCTCGTCCCTGCCGGCGCCGCCTGTCTCAGAGGCCATGGCCGGCGCGAAACAGGTCTTTGCTCCCCGCCCCGTCCCACACGACGACCCCGCGCTCGCACCGGACCTCGTCGGGCCCAGCAAGTTTGCAGTCACCTGGCCCGCCGAGCCGTCCCCACCCCTCCCCCCGCCCCATGCCCATCCCGTCGACCGATCGG
This sequence comes from Fistulinella cinereoalba, assembly GCA_038089115.1. NCBI lineage: Eukaryota > Fungi > Basidiomycota > Agaricomycetes > Boletales > Boletaceae > Fistulinella > Fistulinella cinereoalba. The sequence continues at coordinate 38,792 of JBBPKG010000119.1, read as the reverse complement.
CCGTGCTCAGCTCGTCTGAGGCCGACTCCGATCTCTCCGAACGCGAGTTCTCATCCATCGATAAGCTCTCCCAGGCCGACCTCTCCGATGAGTACGACGCCTCCCCCAACCACCGCAGGTGGTCCCACCAGCAGCCCGGCCTCCCCCACCCACACGACGGGCCCCCTGATCTCTCCCGGCCCTCCCGCACGTTCCCCGCCCCGCTCCCCGCCCAGCTCGAGCACCTCCAGAACCCACACCGCGCCCGCTCAGTCCCCCCGCTCCCGATGCCGAGCCCCTTCGACGGCCTCTCTGTCCACGGTGTTTCTCTAGAGCTCGCAGACGCCGTGGAAATGGTCGTGCAGACGCTGCTGCACGTCTCCCCCGCCCAGATCCTCGACCCCGCCAAGGAGCAGTATGCAGCTTGTTCGCTGTCCGTTCCGACTTCTTCCGTGTCGGCAGTGCTCACCACGATGAAGAATCTCAATTTTATGTCTGCCAACATGCCCGAGTTGTGCGCATGGAGCGGGCGTACTCTTCCGCAGGCCGAAATGGGTGCACCGGATCCATCACTGCCAACACGCGTCCCAAACATCCATTCCGACTTTGATATCGGAGAGATGCTGCAGGGCGTGGGCGACGCGCTGAGTGGGTGTGCTGCGCAGAGAGGTGTGGACCTCGTCTTGTTCCATGCGGACGTTGGTCTCAGACACGTCGCCGTCCGCGGCGAGGAGTTCGCGCTCTCTAACACATTGACGCATGTGAGCGCACTTGATACCGAGTTCGCAGCGGTGTATTCTGACGGGTTTTAAGGTCATCCGCCAAGTTCTACACACCGCCCGCCAGGGTGACGCGATTGACGTCGAGCTGACTATCAGGTCACTCATGGACGGCCCGTCCGACTCTCCAATCGAGGCTGATACCCGGCGTTCTCAAAACAGGAGGGGTTCCTACATTGAGGATGGGCCCGTCCGTTGCATATTCCAGATCAACCATTACTTCACGCAGTCGGAAACGAGTAGCGACCCGCTCGTGCCCCATTCCTCATTCACCCGACCCCACCCGGAATTCGGATCATCTCTATTACAGGGTCTATTTTCACGTACAAGTGCTTCCTTCGCTAGCGATCTTCCTGCTCGAGTGTCGCTTCCTGGTCGTGCATGCGAACTAGTGTTTCCCTTGGAGTCCGGATCCTTGGCCGCCATCAATGCCCGAGCTACGCCAGCGATGGAGTATAGCTCGCCGCTCCTTTGTGGGCGGATAAATAAAGAGCCGAGTCTAGAGGAGTTGGTTCAGTTCTCGGAAACGTTAAGGGGGAAAAAGGCAACCTTGTACGCGAGGGAGAGCAGCGTATTCGCTCACCATTTGACAAGCTATCTCACTGCGTGGGGTATGGATGTCAGCCACGTCTCGCCGGAATCAGATCCTGATGGTCATCATGCCCCCTCGGACAAGATGCCATCGTCTGACAACCCCTCCGCAGGCGCAAAATCTCGACACTGGGGTTCGGGGGAGACGATTACCCATGACAGTTCAGGGCTGGCACCTAATGGAACGTCTCGAGCGGTATCGTCTGGGTCATTTATTTTCATTGATGACGACGTGTCTGTTTTGCGCGAGAGGATACAAAAGCATCGCGCTGAGCAGCAGCCGATAGTACACTCACGGAGCAAGCGACCGTCGCTGGCCGCGCATCATCGACCCAAGTCCTCGCCACAAATAGCCAGAGCGATGGGATATGGCTCCTCCGTCGGGGCGCAAGCACCATCTACACATGTTATCGTGTACTTTACGAGCTTAGCGAACTACAAGGCTGTCAAGGACATTGTTCAAACGGATCTACATGCTTTTCCGGTGGACGCATTCATCAAGCCAGCCCTGGACGTGATGATTATTCCCAAACCAGCTGGGCCGCGCCGGTTCTTGACTGCGCTCCACACTGCGGTGACGAGGCCTGTGGTGGACCCACTTTTTGCACCTATTGCAAGTGCTCCGACAAGCCCAGGGATCCACGGACCACCATTTTTCAATCACGGGCAGGCTGCTCCGAAGTCTCCGACGCGACTTGGTTACCCTCCTCGTGGGACGTCGGAACGTGTCATGAGGTCACCGAGGGAAGTCATAGGCGAACCGCACGCACTGCATCCACCGTCCCCACTTGCGATCTCGGACACGGCCGAGTATTTCCCCGATGGTTCTGTGAAGCTTGGGATGTCACCTGCTTCAGGACTTGTAATCTCAAGTCCAGACGGACAGCCGGCTGGCATCGTGTTCCAACCGAGAGCGAAAGGAGGCAAGACATCTGGCGTGCCCGGAACGATTGAGCTGCCCAAGGCACAGTTCCTGATCCCTACGCCAGACAGGGTGCGCCGACCAGCATCGCGCCGAGCGTCGAGCAGCGAGGACAAGAGCCCGGCTCAGCAGACGGTCTCCTTTTCCGCGCTTCACACGCAAGTGCCTAATAGTGCCCCTCTCGCTCATCGCCAAGATTCATTACCGAGCCCTGATTCAGCGACTTCTGGTCCGAACTCGGCCATAAAGGGGAAAGCTCGGAAACCGTCCGTGCTGGCGGATGACGTTGGTTCTCCTCCGGGTGGATCGTGGAAAGGGAGCTCGGTGGACACGAGAAACTTGAAGGCATCATCATCGCCACCGGGCTCACCGAAAACGGCTGAAGCGCCGACTAATACGTTTACGAGACGGCCATCGAGGCGACAGGAGCAGAAGCCATTGTCGCCGCCTGCGATGGCTGCCAAGGCGCGGAAAGGAAGCACGGACAACAACATTGTGCCGCCCATCAGTGTGCTCATTGTGGATGGTGGGTACTATCGGATGCGAGCGTGGCTGTGCTGAATAGCCGAGACAGATAACCCGATCAACCAAACGATTCTGTCGACATTTATGCGGAAGAAGAAAATCAAGTATGATGTCGCAAAGAACGGCGAAGAGGCGGTACAAAAATGGCGGACTGGGGGCTTTCATCTCATTTTGGTGCGTGTGACGGGGGTTGGATGGTACGATTCTCTCACGATGTGGGCGCAGATGGATATCCAGATGCCTGTCATGGACGGGATACAAGCGACGAAGGAGATCCGACAGCTGGAAGCGGCCGCGTATACTCCCTCGACGCCTCGGTCGGATCCGACGCCTCGCACACCGTCTGATGGGGCGTCATCGGACTCGCGTACCTCGGCGTCTACGACGCCGTGTCGGTCATCGGTGATCATCGTTGCACTGACAGCGTCATCCCTGCAGAGCGATCGAGTGGCAGCACTGGGGGCAGGATGCAACGATTTTCTGACGAAGCCGGTGTCCCTGCAGTGGCTGAATAACAAGATAATCGAATGGGGATCGATCAAGGCGCTGCAGATGTGGGCCGACTTACGTCCAGAGGCAGCCAAGTCGATTTCGTGCGAACAAAACACACAAGCACAGGCGGTTGCGCGCCGTTTACACGTGCCCGAGGGAAGGGCGACGCCGATGAACCAGTCGCCGAGCCGGTCGTCGTCGATAGGGAAGACGGAGGGACAGGGGGAGGGTGTGGCGCTGGTGGTGACGTCGAATGTGCTGCCGGGGTCGGAGAAGCTGGATGCGCTGCTGAAACTGAGCTCGAGCCAGTCGACGGGCTCGACGAGGCATGGAGAGGAGAAACACGAGGGGGAGACGACGTCGAGTAAACGCAGTTGATCGCTGGGGTGACATGGTGCTCATCGTCCGTCAGGTCCCGTCGTTGACACGCCGACGGGGGCAGATATCCGGGGCAAGCTGGACCGGGCCGGGCCGAGTGGTGCGGATGCGACCGGTGGGTGACACAGAGTGGTTCGGAGACGGGCTGATCCAGGTTGTCATAGAAGCGAGCGAGGTCGCCGAGTCCGACGGACGGACGGGGGTGGATGGGGGTGGGGAGAGGGGGGCCCCTTGACGGTGGTGGGCGGCCCTCAGAGGACTCGTGTGGATGATGAAACCGCTGTTCCTACCGTTGAATCTGAAGGTCGCCGGGATGATTCGCAAGTTTTTCTAGGCTAGCTACATATGTTATTTTACTACAGGGACAGTGTTGTTGGGATAATATAGTAGGTTCGCGGGGACGTGCCGGGTTGCCGAGGCTGTGGGAGGGCGGAGTGTGTGGGTGACTCCGCGCGTGATCCAGGGTGCCTCTGCCCGTCGACTCCCAGCGCTGGCCGTCGCGATGAACGGCATGCACGACAAGCGCACGTCCATCAGCCAGCTGCTGAACCCCTCCGACGACGACGCCGCCTACAACAACGCCCACAACGCCCTGCCCCCGTCCCCGGGCTTCCCCCCGCCCCATGCCAGTGCGCCGTATCCCCACCAGCACGACCCCGGCGCACCCTTCCACCTCCGCGCCGCCAGCTGGGAGTCCGTCCAGGACGACCCAAACGCACCCAAGCGCAGACACGACCCCGGCCCGCCAGCCGCCCGATCCTATCCCATGCCCCCGCACATCTACCCCGACATCAACCCCGACATGGCCCAGAGACAGCCCCGTCCCCGCATCGACGAACACGCTCCCTTCCCCGTTCCCCCGCCCCCGTGGCCCACCCAGCCCGACGTCCCCTATCCCTCCCCGATGGTCACCCCCATCTACGCCGATGACCGCACCGGTGAGCGCCCCGCCCCCCACCCCTGCCCCCCCCTCACCCCACAAGCCTCCCCCCTCGCAGTCCCCGCCGACTACCCCCAAAACAGTCAGTGACGCGTCCCCCGTCGCACCCACCGCTCACCCGCCCCTCAGATCAGTTCTCACAGGACCACCAGCCACAGCCTGTGCACCCGCACCACGCATGTAATTCCCCTTTCTCTCTCCACCACCCTTTCCTGAGTCCTGTCACCCCAAGCCTTACAGCATGCTGAAAGAGCCTCTGTTCGTCTAGCGGCGCGCTTCACCGCGTCCATGCCCGGCCCACCCGTGTTCGAGGTCGGCGCCCTCATGCCCGGCCCCATGTTCTCCGCCATGCTCTATCCGCATCCACCCCCCACCCAGCCGCCACCGCCTCCGCCTCAGAAGCGCCCCTCCTCCGAAGTCGAGGAACCCCCCCCTCAGAACTCGAAGAGGACCAAAAAGGCGAAACTCACGGACGGAAACGGTGCGCGTCCCTCCCCGCTCCTCCCCCGTCCCTTTTTCTGACCCCGCTCAAGCGACCTCCAAACGCGGTTACAACGCCAGGAAGAGAAGCGAGGCTGCACAAATTGTCGCTCAAAACGGTTAGTCCTCCCCCCGTCTTGATCGGCTCTCCATTCATCTCCATCCAGCCCAACTGATGCCAACCGTCTCCTACACCTCCACGGCGGCCAACAAGGGTAAGGACAAGGCGGGCGATGGTGCGTTCTCACCCCCCACCCCCCCACCACTCGTCCTGATGGATCACAGAGAACGGAGGTCAGGGGAACGATGCCGCACCTCCACTCCACCCCGAACTCCAGTTCGCACGTTGCATGTCCAATCGATATAAGTCGGAACAGTTTCCACGCTGCGTCTCCTGCACGCGTCGCTGGGCTGGCGATACCTGCCGCTTCCAGGGTATCCGTTTTTTCCTCAAAGACGCCCAACGCAATATCGTCGGCATCAGCTTCGTGGAGAACCAGCGTCCAGACGCCCCGAGCATGAACTTTCCCGTTCAGTGGAACGTTCCGCTAACCGAGCATCATATTGGCCGAACCAAGGTAGTCTCGTCATTTGAGTGGCTCCATCCGTCGGTTGACAACGTAGTTTAGCATACGATTGCCAAGGCGTTGTTACCCACGCTTCGTCAAGAACTCGATCATCTCGCTTATCCAGAGATCATACGACGGACGAGGGAGAGCGAAGTTCGCGCTACATGCGGTAAGCGTTACTTGTGCCTCGACGGTTGAAACGCAGTGTGTTTAATGATTGCATATTTAGATACGTGCATGACTTCCATATTCTCATGCAGTTGGATGTGCCGTTTGTGTGGTCGCGAGGCATGTGCTGAATGCTTTGAACAGGTCAAAGACTTGACCGAGGACAAGCCCGGCGCGACGCAGGCGGAGATTGCGGCCCTGCAAGCCAAACGCGAGAAGCACGCGCACACCAACCCCTTCTTCCTTTCCTGTACGCGCAGGAACGAGCACCATGCCAAGGATTTTTCGCCCATGTCACGCTTCTGCAAATCCGAGCTCACCCAAGCTATCAAGGACATGGAGGCGCTTCTGGCGGAGCCGGACCCCGACGAGGTTTCCACGATTGGAGCCATTGATCCCGCTCTTCAATCCGGACAACCGACATCGAATTCGGGAACAACTGCGGTTCCAAATGGAGTTTCCGTGGATTCATCAAAGACGGAAATATCTGTGGCACCCTCGACTGCGCAAGTTCATTCAACGGGCGACCATCCGAATGGAGTGTCTGTCGCTGTTCCCAGTAATGTGTCGCCGGAGTCGTCGGAAATACCTTTCCATCCGACGATTACTATCTCGGATCCGGAGCTCACGGAGGACGTGTTCAGACCTTTGTGGACAAAGGGGGAGCCTCTTGTCGTCACCGGTATCCTGCCCAAGTTCCAGATTCAGTGGACGCCCGAGTACTTCCTCCAAAAGTACAACTCTCAAAGCTGCCTCATCCTAGAATGTCAAACGGATGTGAACAAGCGCGTCACCGTCGGTGAATTCTTTTCATGGTTTGGCAAGTATGAAGGCCGGGTCGAATATTGGAAGCTCAAGGCAAGTTTCGCCCACTGTACGTGATCGTTGGTGTTGATGTCCCTTTCCAGGATTGGCCGCCGTCGACCGATTTCAAAACAGCATTCCCTGAACTCTTTGAGGACTTTAGCAGGGCAGTACCCGTGCCTAGCTATGTCCGCCGAGACGGCGCGCTGAACATTGCTTCGCATTTCCCGAGCAACACCGTCGCACCAGACCTTGGTACGACACGATCAGGGGCTTCGACTGCACATCAGCTGACAGACCAAACAGGCCCCAAGATGTACAATGCGATGGCATCCTTCGAGTCTGCCGGTAGTAAGGGGTCGACTAGACTGCACATGGATATGGCGGACGCTGTGAACATCATGACGTATGCGACCAATACTCTGGATGGAAAACCAGGGTGTGCTGCATGGGATCTCTTCCGCGCCTGTGATTCAGACAAGTTGCGCCTCTTCCTCCGGAGAAAGTTCAAAGGGACATATCAGCATGACCCCATACATTCACAACAGTTCTACCTTGACAGCGCGCTAAGAAAGGAATTGTACGACATTTATGGGATCAAGAGCCATAGGATATATCAGAAGCCTGGAGAGGCCGTGTTTATACCTGCTGGGTGTGCGCACCAGGTGAGCTTGGGTCGATAATGCGTGATGGATGACATTCAGTGCAGTACTAGGTCTGCAACCTTGCCGATTGCATCAAGGTTGCAGTCGACTTTGTCAGCCCAGAAAACATTGGGCGTTGTGAACAGTTGACCAAGGAGTTTAGAGAGCAGAATCAGTCGATGGCGTGGAAAGAAGACGTCCTTCAGCTGCGCACGATGATGTGGTTCGCCTGGTTGTCCTGTTGTCGTCAGGAGAAGGAGATGAACGAGACTTAGAGTTATCTGAGTGAGTAAGCGGTGTAGGTTAGCGGAATGGACGAGCGATCTATGTTATGGCACGCGAGGACTAATAGTAGAGGTGGAACCTCCAACTACTCTCGGCACAGTTTTGTGTACATTCCTGTTTGCTTTTAGTTCATGCTTTCAATGCATACCCTGTGGTGGTTCTCTTGTCTGTGCTTCGGCCTTGTGACCCAGCGGAAATTATCAGTGGAGAGACACGCAGGTCGGTGTCTCACGACGGGCAGTTGACCCCATTACGTAGTAGTAGTGTACGGTGACTAGCCCCTATTTATATCCATGGTTCTCTTGGCCCTGTACGCCATCACTGCTGCGCTTACACAGTCCCATTTTATACGCCCCGAGCAGCTCCCTCACCCGTTTCACGCACACAGTCATGTCAGACTCTACAAACGCGAGTGCAACGGCCTGGGTCAGGTCGCACCTCACCGCGCTGTACGACCACGCGGGCGAGACCGTCCAAGTGGGCGACGTCCACACTGCGTTCGACGGCACGTTTGCGGCCGGGTGTGAGGTGCGGCTGGCGCACGTCCCGCAGACGCTCCAGGCGCTCAAAGACGACGTGGCGAGCCGCCGGACGTCGGTCACGCGTGCGAGCGTTGCGTGGGAGGCAGACGTCCTCTCCACCAACGAACACGACTCCAACGAGGTGCGTACCGTGTTTTCTGGGAGGCTCGGAGGGACAGATGACTGACGAGGTGCTGCAGCCCGCCGTCGTCGCGGGCGTATTCATCGTCACGCGCACGTTCCCCTGGCGCATTCGCGCGGGCCCGGCGCAGAAACGGCTACACGTCCATTTCAGCGCGAGGTGAGTCACTCTGACGGGTGTGATGGACGGAAACTGATGGGTATCACATTGTAGGCTCGAACGGGATGCGAGCGTGCAGGAGGGCGATCCACGCCGCATCACGAGTTATTATTACACCGAGGTGGACAGGACGCCGCCGATCCATTTTGCGGTCCCGCGTGCGGCTAAGGAGACGGCGCAACGGTCGGATGGGCAGTGATACAGAGGATGGCAATAATGTGATACTAGTGATCGGGTACGTCGAGCATGGTAGGACGCATGTACAATAGTGAGGGTGCATCTACGCCTCTGCCATTTCGGCATCCTCGCTCGTAACAATACTGAGTAGTGTCTCAGCGGCGCGACGTAGCGTTGCAATTTTCGTCCGCATGACCGAGATCGCCTCGGGCATCAGACGCTCCGGGGGGTAAAATCCCTCCGATTCGATGCAAACTAGACGGACGTTGAAACAAAGCACAGGCGATAGACAGCAACCCGGACCACGCACACAGGAAATGATCGCGAACCCGTGCGAGCTGGACGCAGCCTTCAAACTCTGGATGCCTATAGACCTCGCGGCTCATCGACTCGAGGCGCGCTGCATTTTCGTTCACGCTGACTTTTTTCGTCCGTGGGTGTACGCGAATGACACCCGATGAAAAACATTTCTGGAATTTTTCGGCTAGCTCGGGCGGGACGGGGTTGGCGGGGTTGAGGATGATGTGGGGAAGGAGACGGTAGGATGCGGTCGCTGCAAGAGGGTCAGCACGTCGCGCGGTACGATCAAGCGACACTGTACTGAACCGACGGGACAAAATTTGGCGTGGTCCTTGCCCACGCCTTTGACCGCGTGCAGTTCCATGTCGATCTCCTGTCCGGGGCGCATCTTAGCGAGGACGATGTCCGGGTTCGTCGGTTTGGGCGGGTTCGCGGCCAAGACGGCGGCCTGCTCGCCCTGGGGCACCCATTCCAGCTGGGAGGAGAGTACCTCGGCGTTGGTGAAGAGCACCTTAGCGTCCGTCGCGTCTTTCGGCGCGTTTTTTCGGCGCTCGCAGGTGGCTTTCAGCCGGAATACGAGTGTGTTTCGATCGGTTGCTTGATCGTTTTGGGCTATGAGAGAGCAGGTGGTCATGGAGACATCTCGACGGTGCAGAGGTGCTTACGGTCTCGAAAGTCGAGAAAGGCGGGGTCGATGTGGAGGGGGATGAGGCCTAGGCGGTGAGCAAAAACCTCGTCGGCAATGACGGTGGTGTTGCACCATATGTACACGCGTTCGATGCAGACGGTGGGGACCTGTGTCCGTCAGCGCGCGCGTTTTGTACGGTTCGGCAAGACATACTTCGGCGATCAGAATGCGTCGGAAGGCATTAGCTATGGAGGCATCGACGCCGACAAGATCAAATTCGATGGACCGATTTGAAAGACGTTTAACCTGGAGGGTCAATTTCTGTGCACGTGCGATATGAGCGGACAGCACAGCGAGAACAGACGATGCTGACCTGTTGAAACTTGGCAAGGTTCCAGGCATTGTCCTGGCCTGGGCGGTGTCCCGGAAAGTCGGTGGAGGCGACATGCGAGACCCGCTCTGCATGGACGCCGACATGGCGCGCGGGATCAAAGCTGGCCATCTGGGGGAAGGGAGAGATGAGTGGATTATGTAATGCTATATTCATATTCTTTCCTCTGATGCCTCGTATTCGAAAAAGTGCGTCTGTGTTGTCGACTGGGCGAGTAGGTCTCATTCGTCCAGCACAGGGACCTCCAAGCGTGGCACGACCCGCCAGCGCGAAAGAATCAAACACAAGATCTCTGAACACCACAAAAAAGCCAAGAAGCAGGCTAGGAAAGACAAGGCCTCTGGAAAGCGTGTGTGGGGTCGACCCTTCCTGCGAACATGACTGATCATTTTCTGAAGTCCTGCAAAAAAAGTCGAAAAAGGATCCCGGCATTCCGAATGCCTTTCCGTACAAGGACCAGATACTCGCCGAGGTTGCGGAACAACGGCGACAAGTGCGTTCACATTTGGTGTATGATGCGGCATTCCTGATCGTTTCACACTGCAGACAGCTGAAGCGAGGGAGCGTCGTAAAGAAGAAAGACGCGCGGCCGCTGCGGCAGCTCGTGCTGGCACAGATCTGGAGAAAAGCCCGACTCCCGGAGAGGACATTAATGTTGATGTTGGCCCCAAGGATGGGGAAGGATTCGATGGCATCATGTCTTTGACACAGGCACCCATACCCAAAATCAAGGATGTCATCAAGGAACAGACTCCCTCTATACCCGTTTTCCCCGGTCCCTCCACGCTACGCGAAGTGGTGCAAAAGGCAGACGTGGTGCTGCATGTCCTGGATGCTCGAGACCCTGCTGCGTGCATAAGTGAAGCATTGGTGGAAGCAGCACAGGGAAAGTTGACGCTGCTGCTCAACAAAGCAGGTATGTGTATCATGTCCAAGTGGCGCTTATCGGATGACATGTTACAGATATGGTTCCGCGAGAATCACTCGTGCAATGGCTTGCACATCTGCGAGTCTCATACACGGTGTTGCCATTTAGAGCTTCGTCTGCTTTCCTGCCTTCGGGGACACCGGTTGAACGGCGGAACAAGTCTGTTCCCAAAGATGATGCCCTTGGGCTTGGTGGCCTTTGGGCTTATCTGGATAACGTTGCACGGACGAAAAATTGCAACGAACTGGTGGTCGCCATGACAGGTGTGACCAACGTAAGTGTCGAGACTCGCCAAGTCAGTCCGGATCTTATTTCATGAACGGTCAGGCAGGAAAATCAGCCGTTGTAAACTCAATTTTAGGCTCGGAGGTATTCTCCGTGTACGATATACATACGGCAGCTTCCGCCAAAGGGCCCCACACGACCACAAGGGCTCAAGAAGTGGTGGCGTTGATACCCGGCAACGATGCACGGAAAGTGAGGTTTATTGACACACCCGGATTGCAGTTTGTACGTGCAATGTCGTCGATGGACAAGGAAAGAGAGGCAACGCGAGCACGAGACATTTTATTACGGTCTCGGGGACGGATCGACCGACTGAAGGATCCGCTATTTGGGGGTAAGGAGGGAGGAATATTCTGGAAGCGGTGCGCTGACTATGCGGACAGTGGCGCACATTGTGATGCATGGGAACACGCAAGATCTCATGCTCGCGTACAGCCTGCCTGCGTTTTTGCCAGGGGATGCGGCGGGATTCCTTGCGGGACTAGCACGCGTGAGCGGGCTGATCAAAAAGGTAAGTTGACGCGCCAAGTGGTGTGAATATGGCTGCTTACCGCATGGGACGCAGCGAGGTGCGTTGGATCACGCGGGGGCAGCACGAATTGTTCTGCGCGACTGGAGCACGGGCAAGTTGATGCGATACAGCATGCCTGGGGTGGCTTCTGGGCTCGCGGCGGATGAGGACGGGGCGGTGCTGGGGTCTGTTAAGACGAGAAAGGAACTACGGGCTGCGGTCGAGGTGAAACTGATGAGGATGGAGGCGGGCGCAAGCGATAAGCGCGACGTGGAATGGGATGTGGAATGGGGGGGTGATGAAAGTGGGGGAGATGAAAGTGGGGACGAGGAGAATGGGAATGAGGAGGCCGAGGATGGCGAGGACGGCGAGGACGACGAGGACGACGACGGAGACGACGACGAAGAGGAAGAAGAGGCTCCGGCCCGAGCAGTGATAAAACCAGGGTCACGGTCAGGGAAGAGAAAGGTTTCGTTTGCAGTCGAGACGAAAGGCAAGCGTCGGCGGTAGTAGCATGACGTCAGTCGTTTTGAATCGGACTAGATTTAGAAAGACAAAACCGCGTGTCAGCCATCAGACATTTCATCTCCCTCCCTCATCCTCCCTGCCGCCTCCCCCCCGTCCGCCTCCTCCCCCTCGTCCCCCGCGACGATGGTCAAACCGACCTTCTTCCAAAAGGTCTTTGGGCGGCCGTCGCAGCGCTACGCGACACCCACGCCAGCCATCGAGGACACCCGTGGATACCGAGATCCTCTCCAGGTCGGTCCCCCTCAGGCTGGCCCACCCAGCCCTCTCATCGTCCTACCCTAGCTCGACCTCCGGCACCTCGACGACCTCGACGAGCCCTTTTTCACCCCCGCCTCGTCCCCCTTCGCCTCGTCCCCCAACTCCCCCTCTATCACGCCCCCCATATCCGCCGCCTCTTCGGTCCACTCCCTTCCCGACGTCGTGCCCGCCTCCGTCTCCCTCCCCGACCACACGTCCCTCACCGTGCCCCTCAAGTCCGGCCGCAGGCTTACGTACACCGACGAGGACTGGGCACGAGACGTCCGCTGGCTCGTTGCACCCGATGCCGGCGGCCGCAAACTCAAATCAAGGACCCCCAGGCGGCGCAGCGCTTCCGCAAACGCGCAACTCCCCGCATCTCGCTCCAGCTCTTCCCTGCCACCTCGCCTACCCCCGGTCGTCCCACATCCACCACCACCGCGCCCACCCAAGTCGAAGGGCATTGGCAAGGCGAAGATCAGCACTGCACGCTCCGTCGTCGGCATGTCCACATTGCTCGAGGTCGAGGAGGATCTGGACTCCGAGCTCGCTCTTTCCCGTGCTCACGACGTACCCATCCGACAAAAACGCGCCCCTTCCAGTCCTCGCTCTCCTGGCCGCTCCCCAGATGCATACCACAGACCACTCGTGTCTTCCCCGCTTAGGTCGGGCAAGCTCACTAGGCAGCGAAGCTTTTCATCTCCGCCCTTCTTGCTGGGTGGTGATCAAATACCAGATTCATCTAATACGGCTCCCGATTCAATCCCCCGCTCAGCTTCGAATGCACCACGTGCTTCTGGTTCAACGTCACATCCATCCAGTACAATCTCCCTGACGGCAGGATCGTCCTCCAGGTCACCTTATGCTCTTCCAGCACCAAATGCGCTCGATGCGCTCGCTGCTCACGTGTCCGTCTCAGACTCACATGATGCTTTGCCTTCAAGCGGGACCCGCGGTTACTCCAACCTCGTCCTCCCTCATGCTGCAACTACACCCTCCCTGGCGCTCGATCATGCATCCAATCGGGTCTGGAAAATTGGCAAGAGGCCCATCAGTACGTCCGTCCGTGATACCATTGGTGCTGGTCTGGGCTTCGGGGATACGGTCGATCTATCACGTGCACGCCTTGCTCAAACAACGATGGCCAGCGTCGAAGTTGTCCGCGGAATTGCAGGAGGCTCGGGGACGGACCGCAGGTCCCGCGGAAGCGTTTTTGGCATGGGATGGTTCTCCAAAGATACTCCGTCGACCTCGCGCAACCTAGCGGATACGGACTCTCCGCTTGGTTTTACTGCTTATCGCAAACCTCCCGTTTACGTTGGAGGTGCTTCTGTCTTGGTGCAGGTCTGGGGTGTCGGTCTCGACGCAACGGATGCGCGTCTCGCGGGTGTCCGCCCTCCGCGTGCCAGCTCATCAATTGCCGCTGCTCCATATGGCTCAAAGGTACCGAAAACGAGCGAGAAGGATAGGGGACGAAGTCCGTCCGTGGGCTACATACCTGGTCGTTCGTTCGTGGGCCGTGTCTTGGAAGTTGGGTGGGAAGTTGGCGCGGACGTGGCTAAACGCGGGGATTGGGTCGTCGGGCTGCTGTCCGTTCACAAGGTTGGCTAATAGGTGTTGCCCCGGTTTAATCAAACTCACGCAATTCATCTAGTGTGGTGCATTGGCCGAGTTCATCCTCGCTGATCGGCATCGTGTCCATCGTGTTCCCAATCCATTTATACATTTGAAATATCCGTTCAATTCCTTCCCCACTACGGAGACGGTGAAGGAAGCGGAGGTTGATGTTTCCAAGCAACGCGAATCTCCGTTACCTCCAGATGACCAGGAATGCCTGACGGTCAATGAACTTGCCCTTCTCCCGCTCTGTGGAGTTCCCGCCTACCGTGCTGTTCGCACGTTCCATCAGATCACACAGAGTCTGGGCAAGACACAGCTACCCTATGGCAATTCACACAACGAGCTACACCCAATTCTTCCCCCTCGCAGCGATAAACACGATTTCATCGCGGGCGATGGTCAAGAGGATCCTGCCTCATTTGTTCAGCAATGGGACTTGAAGCCTCGTGCCCTCATACTTCGGGCACACGACGGAGCAGGTGCTCTTGCTGTGCAAATGCTCGTCCGCGAGGGATGGTCCGTATGGGCCCATGTGCCGGTGCCCTTCATGTTGCCAGGGGCTCAGTCAGAACTACCAGATGAACTGAAAGACGAGGAAGAAGAAAGAGAGCTCGACAACCACAGGAACATACTACGCCGTATCGAAGATCGACTGCGTGAATGGGGAGCGGATGAAGTGCTCTTTGTCCCAGTCACATCGATGCCCCTTTCTGCTCTGTTTGATGGTACGAGTGCGGCATCGGAATTCATATCTTTATCGTCGCCTTCCGTCCAGTTTGCCAGTTCGCCATCTTCTTCACCGAGCATATCGCCTTCTCCATTCTCCACGTCGACTACTTCCACCCCGTTATCTTCGCCGTACTCGCATGTGCTCTCATCAGGCCATCTTTCGTCTTCGCCGTCATCATCATCACATCATAACGTATTCACCACACCCTACTCCTTCACTTCTTTACCACTCACGACGTACGACAGCGAGCAGGGCTCCATCATCGCTCTCATGTCATACCTGACCCGATCTCGTGTCCGCCTCGATGCCATTATGGACACTATCGGTGGTCGGGAGATTTGGGATGCAGGCAGGCAACTCCTCAGCCGACCTGTTCGTGACCCGTCGCGCCAAGATGTCGACGCACAGTTTACCACGCTTGTGGGCGACACACCAGACCGTGTTGTGTCCACTGCTGGTGATAACTTCCGCGCGGGCGTGCGATCCCTGCGCCTTGGGGGGGCCAAAGACGAGCACCCATTCGAGGACAGCGGCTACCACGAGGCCGTGACGAATGGAAACGGCAAGGACAAGAAGTCGAAGGCAAGGCCTCGGCCCGTCAATTACTCTTGGGTCAACGTTGTGTCCGACATTGACTGGGAAGGCAGCGACGTGCATGACACGTTGTGTACCGTACTACGGGTGGCATCGACTGATGGGATCAAGCCCGTGATCGGGCCGCCCGACTTTGCGAACATGGGACGCAAGGACAAGGGAAAGAAGCGCGCGACGGCGGTGACGGACGGTATCGATGAGGACCTATGGGGCAAGGTTGTCTCATTTGAGAGCACACCGGACGTGTTCCTTCCCGGAGGGGGGCTGGAGCATGGTGGCACGGTCGTGTCTCGCGTTGCGGCGTAGCGCGATGACCCACGGCGTGCTTCGTCGCTGGCGGAGACTGCGGTGCGTCACATCACTTCACTTGGTTGACCCGCGGTGACGCATGATCGGACGCGGTCGCCCGCAGCCGCATCTGACCCACACGCTTGGCACTCGTTTTCTTTTCTCTTCCTCTCTCTCCCCCCTTGTTTCAGGCGTATAGAAACCCTCCAGGTTGCTGTGGACACATCACATCAGATCTATTTGTATCTTATTTTTTTTTCCTGCTTCATGCGAACCCTGCTCTTTCGCATGCACATTTCATATTGTATCCTGCGCAGTTCATTCATTGTTACCCACACATTTTTTTCTCTTCTCATTTCCCTCGTGGATTGCATCTAGTATGTACATGGCAATGAACATTTTTCTGTAGTTGATAGCATTTAGGGAAGTTTATCATGGGTTTTCTATAGATACTTTTTGTTGCACGCCTTTTGAATGAACTTGGGTGTGTGCGGATAAGTAATATAGGCGCTGTTTATGCAAGCTAGCTCCGAGTTAGGGTATATTAGCGCCATAATTGTAGTACATAATACAAGCGTGTATTACATGGAATGGGAAAATCGGCCAGGCAGTCGACTAGGTATTTCCGGCCCATCAAGAACACAAGTGGGTGATTGATCGTGAAGGTCCGTTGCGCGGCCAAGATCCTTGGTTTTCGTTATTGCAATCTTAATTCAGACGGAGGGGTCGCCACTTGCGGCGGTGCTAAGTTCATCGATATTCATCCTTCACATGCTTGCATCCGCACCTTGAGACGTCTTCATGCATGTATTACCGTCACATTGTAAACTTGGCCATGCGCGTCTTCACCAATACTTGATAGTGTAACAAAAGTAGTAGAGCGATACGAAAGGCATGATTGGGGAATACAGGCAAGAAAAGTCGAGCACGAAAGAAAACTTGAGACTTGATTTTCTGATATACCGAACCAGGGCTGGCTTCTTCAAGAAAGTATGAACGAGAAACTTTGACAAACTTGACGTCCGTCGGAAGTTTGCCCGCCAAGAGCCTTCATTTGACCCTTCACGAGATGCAAACCACACGACACGTTCAAGTCGCAAGTAGTTCTTTACCAGCGACCTCCATTTTCCGCATGGTTGGAAGAATTAGAGGCGCCATTGGAAGGGCCATCGTAATCCTTGCGAGGACTGCTACCTCTCGGCGGGCTTCTCGAGTAACTCCTACGTCTCCTATAATCAGGTGAGTAACGTCCACTGCGAGCAGGTGGACTACGACGGTCACGCCAATCACGGCTATCGCGACCATAGGGGTCGCGATCACGGTCACGATCATGACGACGGTAGTCGCGGTCCCGGTCACGGTAAGAGTCGCGGTGCGAGTCACGGTATTCGCGGCTTGAATACGTGTCCCTGTGAGAGCGACGATGACCCATGTATTCTCCTGGAGTGGGTGCATGAGGGCGGTCGGTGACGGAGTAGTCCACTCGAATGCGGCGTCCGTTGAGTTCCTGGAGGACAGGTTAACACTAGCGCCAGACAATAACACACGTGACTAACAATGCCGTTGAGTTCCTGGATGCAACGTGTCGCCTCTTCTACGCTCGACATTTTGATGAAACCGAAGCCACGAGAACGGTCGGACTGGGCGAGGTGGGCTTAGGGTTGATCGTTACGTCTGAAGGAATTGAAACACACCCTCTGGTCGTAAACGATGGTAACCTTTTCAACTCTCCCGAAGCGACTGAATTCTTCATCCAAGTCACGTTCCTGGGTCCTGATGCTCAAACCAAAAACGCCCAACACGGCGGACGGGTTGGGCGCCTGCTTTGGCGAATGAGGTCAAAAAAAGGAGCTAGGTAAGGCCAACGTACAATAGGAGCATGCGAGGGCCGTTTTGGCACAGGAGACTTGCGGCGGTGTGGGGGGCTCCTGAAACCGTTGTTGCTGCGAGCAGGGCTACGGGAGCGAGAGCGCCCGCGGGGGCCGTCACGGTCGCGAGATTCGGAGGCGGCTGGTGCCGGGGCATTGTAAGCGTCAGAGTACGGGTCCACGGGAGGAGCTGCTGCTTCACCGTATTGCGACTAGGAAAAAAAAAATTAGTTGAACGGACCAGCGCTGGCACGGGGAAACACACCATGATAGTTGCAGTCTGAAGAAAAAATTTGCGCGTGTTTGTATCCAAGTTGAGATTGAATCTCAGACTCCGCGAACAAAAACCTTATTTTGCGGTGCTGTATAGTTTTGTAAGCCCCCGTCGCTGCGACGCACTCCGTGCCCATCAGCACACATCGGCGAGAACAAGATGGTGAGCTCACCGTCCGGAACATGACCTAGGCATCGTCTAATCACGCCTTCTACACAGGGTATCGATCTCAAGGCTCATCACGTCAAGAAGGCCCAACGAACGGCTCCCAAGAGCGAGGATCCCTACCTCCTCTTACTCGTCAAGGTACCTTCGCGTTTCCGCCGCTGAAACGTTGGATAATGATGGTCACATAGTTGTACCGTTTTCTCGCACGTCGTACCGACTCGAAATTCAACAAGGTCCTACATACTTGACTGTACCATGAATAGCACTCATGTATGTCCGTGCTACAGGTCCTCCTCCACCGTCTGTTCCTATCCAAAGTCAATCGCCCCCCGATTTCTCTCTCAAGAATTGTCAAAGAGACGTCTGCTACTCCAGACCTCGCCTCCAAGGTCGTCGTAGCGGTCGCAACTGTCACCGATGATATTCGTCTCCTTGAGGTCCCACGGCTCTCCATTGCTGCGCTTCGCTTTTCCCAAGCAGCAAAAGAGCGTATTCTGAAGGCTGGTGGAGAAGCCATAACCCTTGATCAGCTTGCGCTGCGTGCACCCACTGGTACCAACACCGTGCTCTTGAGAGGCAAGAGGAACACTCGTGAGGCTGTCAAGCACTTTGGCATGGGTCCTCACAAACACAAGAAGCCATATACTATTTCCAAGGGCCGCAAAGTGTGTTCCCTCGTATGTAGATATCAACATCATACTGATCCCTCGGGTTTAGTTCGAACGTGCTCGTGGTCGCCGAAAGTCCCGTGGTTTCAAGGTGTAAAAGGTGCACAAAACCGACATGTGGTCGGACAGAGGGTATGTCGGCTCGAGGATATGCGATATGGTTATTGCTACGAATCACCATCACTTTCTATCATCCTTTACACGTGTACGCCATCTATGCATATCGTATATCCCCGAAAATGCCGGCATAACAACTCGCAGCTGTTATTACCGCATAGATCCAGCGTTCTCAGCGCCATGATTCTAAATGGTAAGGCTTGAGTGGCAGGGCAGGTGCTCTTCGACAAACCAATGCCACTATCGCCTCGCACGTTTGTTGCCCTGGAAGCGATGCTCAACAGTAAAGGGCAAGTTTCTGTAACACAATTACTCACTGGAGTAGATGGATCCTCAGTGTCGTGCCATTCTCGTTTCAAATTTGGTTCCTCCACATCCATGCTGTCCTCCAGCTCCTTAGACGTTGAGGCAACATCGGAGCGTAGGTCCTGAATCCGCCATGCAATTATTTTTGAATCCTCCCCTCCAGTGACGAGGACATCATGCTGAAGACTGTTAGGACGTGAAGTAGTCAAGGAACCGAACACTTGCCTCTTCATCCCAATGGAGAGATCGGATGACCCCTGCATGACCGCCAGCCCACACAGAATGCATTGTCCATGGAGCCGTTGACTTTGACAAATCCTTGCTGCTGATCAAAGCCACGTCTCCCCTATCAAGTTCATTGAGGCGATATCTTCAACAGGATAAATACACTGAACTCATTGGATCCCACGAACACCGCGAGCCCGTTTGCTGCTTTCCACGTAGAATGGCCTTTGATAAGATAATCGGTGACCCAGGTGTGCCCACAATCGTGCAAGGAGCTGTCACGAATGTCCACACCTGAAAGCTGATCCAGCTGGGTGGCAGAATTGAGAAAATGATACGTCGGTTGTGCGTTCGGTAAGCAGACCCACTTCGCTTGACCAACAACTAAATGTTTCCATATCGCTGGCAGTCCAGATCTGTGCCTCGCGTGAATCATTTATCCAACCACCCTGCGCGATACTGCAACCCCAGTTTCCGACGTGGAGCACTGCTTCATCCTCGTCCGCCTGGAGGGCATTCGAGGTACTGACCAGTCCATCCGACGACGTTGACAGCAACACTTTGTTCGAGCTTAATGCACCATTTTTCAAGAAATGAACGGATGTAATGTCATTGGAGTGCGTCGATCCATGAGACCGTAGTGGTGCGTCTGGGTTCCGCGGATCCCTTTTTGATGGAAGGGACTACACATGAGGCACAAGAAATCTTAATTAACGAAATGACATACCAATACATGATGAATGCATCCTCGTTTTGTAACTCGGTCCCGGCAGCAATTAGCAATCCGTCGTCCGATGCATCGCAGCAAAGAAGAGGTCGTAGCGTATCAAAATTCTCCACTAGTGTGAATTGACATATTTGGGTTATTCGAGTGCTCCGAGTCATTCCACTCGTATGGGGATGATATAGACTCGAAGACGTACTTCTAATGCTTGGCGCTCCACTTCGCACATCCCATGCGAGCACACGACCATCCTTACCAGATGAAAGGAGCATCTCACGAGTAGATGATCCGAGACCGTGAACTGTGCACAGCTGGGTGGTAGCATGTTCATGGCCTTTGAGAACGCCTACTCTCTGGAAAGTGGCTTTGCTAAAGAGGTGGAGATGATTCAATGGAGATGATGCTGCAGTGGCATAAAGGTTAGATATAGGTGTTACCGATAGTACATAACTTTGTGCTGGGAGGGATGTGTGATACAAAGGTTGATTTGTGATGTTCAGAGATGACATCGATGTAAAGCCTGAAAGAGAAAACATTCCAACTTCCTATCTCGGACATGTTTCTGCCGGGGTTTGCCGAGTTCTCCCAGCAACGACTTCAAGTTACGTCAGCAGATGAAATACTCGCCCGCAGCACTTCGTCGCCACGTTCTCACTTTATCAAAACCTCTTCATTCTTCACTTCATCTTTGCTTTTGGCTGCTTGACTGTCAGTCTTACAAACCGTATCAAATCAAAACCCCCACGCTCTTTTCAATCTCACTCATTTGAAGTCTAAGCTCCCCCCCATAGTTCCTTTCCCTTGGTCTGAGAAGCTACTCCTGAAATAACTTTTTTTCCGCCATCTCACCCATCAATATGTCCTATGGTGGTATGTTTCGTCATAAATTTGGAGGGCGCAACCGGAGTCACTCATTCGGTTGTCAGCTCGTCGACTTGCCAGGCTTCCGCAGCCCCTTAGACTGGACTACAATTTGATCCCTGCACCACTAGGTAGAAACAATTGTATGTATATAGAACAACTCGTTGACAGTGCTACAGATCTCTCGCTGCCGCGAGTTACGGAAAAGTCGCCTTTGCCGGCCATTATCGTGACTCCATCCTCACCCTCGGTCGATGTCCCTGAGTACTACATTGCCTTCCTCACCCCGCCTCCAAAGCCCTCGTTGCGCGAACGTATCAACCAGTTTTCTCCTTTCCAAGCGCCATATCCATTCAAATCCAGAGCCATAGTGTTCATTGCATTTTTGTTATTCATTCTGGTCTGCCATCTACTTGCTCATCTCGCGGTGAATCGTCCGCATTTCACCTTCAAGTCCACCGATATCGCTGCACCTCCGGACTCGCATGTTGCTTCATCTTGGAATTTTGCGTCGTTTGAATTCCCGCCCATATGGGGCTCCACTGTGAATGAGGATGGAAGAGATTACATTGTAGAACAGCTGTCGCAGGCTGCACATCGCTGATGTATTTTGGCCATTTGACAATTTCTTTTTCGATGAGTTCGCTATCTTCGACTTTCTCGATCTTGCTACTGAGCATGAGACTCTTTCTATAGTCGTCATTATGCAAACCTCATTTATTACTGCCTAGTGTTTTGTTCTCTATTTAAACTGATCTGACCACGGATCATTGTACCCCGCAAATCAACTTTGTATGATTTCGTTTTAGTTTTGGATCTGCTTTCAAGCCCGTTACCTTATGCTACAGGGCAATCAGTAGGCTCCTTAGGTGTCAATCTGTCTTCAATTGTCAACCGTGCGCGTGATAGTATGTTTAACCCCTATCTTTGTCATACGATCGTATACAGCTTTCAGTTGAAGTGTCTTTCGAGAACCTTAACTGTGCATGAGCATATCTACATATTGATCCTTTAGTGCTACTTGTACTCTTCTAAGTCAACTCTCTTCTGTTTGCACCTCTCATGTTCTCAGTGTGTGGCCCTTTAGTAAGATTATTCTCGACTGTCGTATTCCATTTTGGGCCACTACGCTCGCGATATTGCTTATGTCAGCGTTCCTCCATCATCAACACTACCAGTCGAGCCGGCACGTGTACACTGTCACGAATGGGCTAAGTTGACTTCTTCCTGGCTTTAAGATCATGGAAAAGCATATTTGAATGTAGAAACATGGCACTTAATTCAGTATTATCCCTGTGTTGGCCCACATGGCACACTCGGCCATTACCCCAGCAATGGTATGCAGATTTCGTACGCACTGAGGTCCCCGCTGCACCAGATTGTATGTTCAATCACCAAATACGCCATTTCCCTTGTTGATATGCTGTTCTTACTCAGCGATTGCACGGCCCTCACGATCATTGATCATTATCACAAGAATGGAGAGTCGTGACGTGTCGTTGACAGTCAAACCTGCAAGCGAATGGCATAAAACCGGGCATCTAGCCTCCCAGGTGTGTCCATTGTCGCTCTACCTGCCTGCTACCACTTGAAAGATGTTGAACAGTCAAGACTCATCACTCTCTTTGAGGTCTGATGGCATGCACCCAGAACTACGTTATGACGACGCTGGAAATGCATTTGTACGGGTCGTTAATGGTCTATGGGCACCACATTGTGGTTTTGCGGTGGTCCGTGACTTGTCATCGACAGGAATGTACTCCTCTAACTTGTATTTAATACCAGCCTTTACCGCACCCCTCTCGTGCACCTACCAGCGCCCCTGTAGTGCCAGTGCTGGAAATAATGGAATATTTTATTTCATTAGCGTATGGATTGATCGGTCGCACAGATTATTTTATTATTTTATTTTTCAAAGTCCGCTTTATTCTATTCCGCTGGATTATAGCCCATGGAAAGTCACCCAGTATTGAATATGTTCCATTTTCGGCTCCTGGTGCTCAGGTTCCTAAGATCGGCCACTGCTCGCTCGTTGGTCTCGCATACTCTCTGTGCATGATGGATGCCCTTTTTCATGATCTTGGGATTGCACTCGGGGTACCGGTTTGTCACATCAAGGTATTTGTGATCCGTTCCTTTTTGAACCGTTGTCACCCATAACTTTACAATTTAGCTGATCTTTTGTCTGTTGTTTGCATATCCTCTTGGAAGCTTATTTACAAGGATACCCTCATCTCAATCTAGCCTCAAGCATGCCTTCAATATCCTTGTCTCTGCGTTTTTCTTAATATCCATCCTACACCTCTGGTGGGGTTTCCTTCAACTTCTTGGTAGTTCTCTTGCAACCTATTTCATTGCTGCAAATGTTCGAGGTCCAAGGATGCCATGGACTGTTTTCATGTAAGCCCAATACTTTGTCCGTTTCACTTCTCGTGCTCATAGTCTCCAAGAATTGTCATGGGTCACCTCACTTTCAAGTACGTGATGTATCAAGCTTGTAAGGTTCTGGTTGACGATACCTGTTTCTAAGTCATATTGTTCGCGTAGTTTACGGGCTAGGTCGTGAAACAATCGAGATAACAAGTCCTCAGATGGTTCTCACCATGAAACTGACTACTTTTGCCTGGAGCGTCTATGATGGAAGGAGGCTGGAAAAAGTCTGTCGCTTTCGCATTATTACGGTTTGCCATCAAATTTCGATGGCTGAACTATTACAGGATTTAGACAAGTGGCAACTTCAGAAACGCATCATGAAATACCCTACGTTGTTAGAGTTCCTTGGATTCTCGTAAGGGACCAGGCATGTTTGCGCCACTGATCACTTACTTTGTGGTCAGGTTTTACTTTCCTGGGGTTTTGGTCGGACCCTACCTTGATTATACCTCTTACGCGTCGTTAATCGACGGATCGTTGTTTGTGTTGGGCAAATCCAAGGAGCCGACGCACGGAGTGATCCCGCGAGGTAGGAAACGGGTCGCTTACCGTAAGATGCTTCTGGGCCTTGTATACCTGGGTGTCTTCGTAGTCCTGGGCCCGTCATACAATTATACAATTGCGTTAACACCGTGGTTTGCGCAACGAAGTATCCTCCACCGGTATGGGCCACCCTTAGGCTACTGAGGTTCCTGACTCGCATTCCTAGGATTGGGGTCACTCAAATCTATGGAGCCGTTGATCGCTGCAAATTCTATGGTATCTGGACCTTAACGGAGGTGGAATGAGTTTCCAAGTGCTCGCTTGCGATTAACCAACTGAGTTATCCGTTAGGGAGCAAGCATACTGACCGGACTTGGTTTCACGGGATATGGTCGCTCTGGTGAATCTCTCTGGGAGGGTGCCACAAACATCAAGATGCTCGACGTCGAGTTTGCCCCGAACTTCAAGGTTCTTCTGGATTCCTGGAACATCAATACAAACATTTGGCTCAGGGAGTGCGTCTACAAGCGCGTCACTCCCCAGGGTAAAAAGCCAGGATTCCGCAGTATCCTGATTACTTCCGCCACGAGCGCATTCTGGGTAGGCTTCAAATATGTTCTGGGTACAACGCTGAAATGGCATGTACAGCATGGCACAGAGATGGGGTTTTACCTCGCGTTCATCTTCGGTACCTTCATTACTTATACTGCGAGAAAGTGCCGAGCCAATTTCCGCCCACTCGTTCTGCCTCCTCCTGGAATGCCTACCACCTGGGTAAAGGTGTCATACGATATCTTGGGCACCTTTATCTGCATCTTGCTGCTCAACTTTACAATGGCGCCTTTCTCGCTGTTGACCGTGGCAGACAGTATAGAGGCGTGGTCCCGCCTGGGATGGTACGGCTGCTGGATAGTGGGTTCCGGGATCGTCTTTTTCAATGCCGGAGGATCCAAGTGTCTACAAGGTTTGCAGAAGAAACAGGTTGATGGAACGAAGTCTAATTCATCTCTTGATGTGCCGGCTACCCCACTTGCGGGGGTTGTTGGAGTGGAGACAAGAAACGCTAGGGCACAAATGTACACATAAATCAGATACTATATTGAGTAACCAAACGGATTAGAGCGTGCCCCAGGTGTTACTTCACCGCGTAAACAGCAGCTTTTTAGCGCGGTTGCGTTGGCAGGCACGAATGTGCAGAGGTGACCAATCTGACCAAAGTCGAGATTTTGTTGCAGGCCGATGGGGGCACCTCTTGGGTGGTTTCGGCGGCCCCCGGAATTCCATGATTCCCCGAACTTCTCGGCTCGCGATCCTGGGCTTCGCATAACCAATCGCCCCTGCACACACAGGTCAGGCCGCCCTCCAAGGTAGGATACAAACTGCAATATGTACATTCAAGCTACCGTCTTCCAACAACCAATTCTCACTGGTAATTATTCAGTCACCCTTCTCCCCTACTCTGCCGGACCCCCCGCCAATGGGATTCCGTTGGCCAGTTACTTAGCTATTAGTGCCTCTACTACCCCGGGGCGCCTCATCAGGTTGTGTACAGGTTTCTTCTTTGACAACCGCCAAGTCCCGCATCGTTTCGATGCACGCCGGTGGAGCAAGACAAGTGACTCGACCATTTGACTTAGCTCTGCCCACCGGCAAATGATTTACAGAGAAAAAGTCAGTACGTGCATGCTCCGAGTCGGAGGCGCGTACATATCCAACTAATGTAGACGAGCTAAATCTTGAAGGTCAGAATCTAGACACGTTTCAAAAAACACATTAATTACTTTCCGACAATAGGTTGGAGGTGGTGGGGTCCCAATTAACCACCTGGACATACCATTCAGCCGATGGCCTGAAGCCTGAGCTTAGGATTGTTGTTGCATTGCATGTTGACAAGCCACCGCGACTGGCATGTGCATGAGATTATTAGCATCCTTTGGCAGTGCCATCACCAATATCTGTAGCATATGTCGGCGGAAGTCCATTCGATCCGCTGTTCCAATTCGGGCTGGGGCGGGAACATTATTAGACCTTCTATGCCATGGGTCTTCTTTTTTTGG
This sequence comes from Fistulinella cinereoalba, assembly GCA_038089115.1. Taxonomy (NCBI): domain Eukaryota; kingdom Fungi; phylum Basidiomycota; class Agaricomycetes; order Boletales; family Boletaceae; genus Fistulinella; species Fistulinella cinereoalba. The sequence continues at coordinate 13,013 of JBBPKG010000119.1, read as the reverse complement.
CCTTTGTTGCTTATTCAACTAATCCTACCCTCAGCGACGGTATTTTTTCAGGGTAGTAAACACCCACAGAATTGTCAGTGATCATTAGTATCCAATGTATTATGTACCGGATATAAAGACAAACATCTACATAACGTCCGAGTCTGACCCTGACATTGGTTTTCCAGGCGGGACAATGCCGGATTGATGCTGAACACCGTGATGCTTCCATGGACCTTGATATAATGAATTGTTTCGGTGACATTCAAGCTCTAGGAATGGATCACGATGAACCCGGGCCGGTATTAGACTGTCGTGATACTGGCATTTCAATATGACTCGTACCTTGTCCTTCACCTTAGGAAACATAACATGAGGCTACTCAAAACGGCTGTAGCGACATATTGTATAGCCACTGTATTGTCTTTGGCAGCACTCGTTTTCGCTACCATACTCCTCGTGATGTTAGTACAACTAGAAGTCGCATGGCTCGGGACTGTCACATTGGCAGACAATATCAGGTCCGCACACTAGCATTAACATCAGATCAGGAGATCCCCTAATTTGTAAGAATGTGAAAACTGGCCTGAAACAAGGTCCCGTCGCCCCCATCGTAAATAATCTGGATAGTTGCATTCGCCCCATCCCCAATGCCAGGAATCCCAGATGCCATGATGTCGATTGGGAAACAAAACTTCCCTTCTCCACTGGTCTGAAAATATGGAACCACGATCTGATACTTCGACGATGACTTGAAATCTGCAAATGCGTTTGGGTCCTGCATTGTCGAGATGATAACGCCAACTGCACGATGGAAGAGTCAATTCGTATATGCCTTCGGCCGCCGGCATCAAAAAAATTACTCGCCATCCCAGATTGGGTGTTCACTATTGAGGTTAATTACACCCTTGCTGATCGGAAACACAGTGCGATTTGGGACTGCGTCGGTATAGCCGTCTGCATTCAGTTTGAAATGTGTATTTACTTTGAATATTCATTAGTGCTAGCGCACTTACTGACCACAAAATGTTGGCTCCAGATTCCGAACAAATGGACCCCTTGGTAGCGGATATTGAAGCTGGAAGTGTGCGTAGGCAAACGTAGAGATTATGGTGGCGACAACAAAAGATGCCTTGGAAAACATTTCTCTGCCGCCGGGAGTAAGATGGGAAGTACTGACCACATAATGAAAAGGTCGGATTTATATGTGAAGCATTACCCTACGCATGGAATAGTGGCTATTCATCGACACATTGGTTGGGAAAGGCTTTGACTTTTCGCATGGTAATGTGAGTGATACGCGTGTCACGTAGCCATTATTAGAATGGGTAAAGCAAATATACGGCCGCTTCGGGGGCCCGGTGACAGTGTAGGAAAGGCTCGGGCTCACAGTAAGTAACTTCAACACTTGAAGTTGGAGAGCGTATGAGAAAACTTCAGCCCTGAACTTGGAGTCTGTCAACGCGCGTGAGAAACCACTGGCAGTCGGCCGCCAGTGCCAGTGACCAGTACTACTGAACAATGATCATTTACCACTGACCTTAGACTACATAACCCGGCATACGTCGTACTCGTTCTTCGTAATGGCGCAGCTCAACTGCCTCAGAGGGGCTGTCAAAGGTATCGTGTGATCACTCACTGATCAGACTTGGGTGGCAGCATCCTAAAGTAGAAACAATACGAGAAAGGAGAGAACATAGAGTCATCGATTGCACGACCGAAAAGCGATTTTATTCAAGACGTGCAGATCCATACGTAAAGCTATCAAGAACATTCAATATGGTCTTAAGCACCGTAATGAAGGGCACAAACTTAAAGGATGACTCACTTTCGCTTGGTGAGTATTCCGGTCAGATGGGCAACCCGTTTTTTAGGCTTCCCGATGAAGGATTCAATGAGGAACGTTACCATCATACCTTGTGCCACTGCCAGCAGTCCTGGCACGGTAAGAAGCCCCTCTTCACCAATTTAGTGACTAAAGGCTCCGTGAGAAACTTGGCCACGCTGCTTGACCCCTACATTTTTGGTCTGGGGGGTCATTGGGCCTATAAGGGTTTCTGCTTCAGCTGCTCCGGTCTCTCGACGCTCTTCCTGCAGGATGGATGCTCTGTTTTCTCCTCTGGCAGCTACACTTGGAGCATCTGTTGATCAGATCAAGGTATTTACTCTTCAAGTCACCGTGGTCACCCTTTTTCAACAGCGAACACTAGCTCATTTCGTGTCTCCTCGTCGCATACCCTCTTGGAAGTCTATTCATCAGAATACCTTCATCTCAGCCTAATCTCAAGCATGCTTTCAATATATTCATCTCCATCTTTTTCTTAATCCCTGTTCTTAACTTGACATGGGGCTTCACCCAACTCCTTGGTAGTGCTCTCGCGACCTACTTTATTGCTGCCAATTTTAAAGGTCCAAATATGCCATGGATTGTTTTCGCGCAAGTATCATTACCATCATTTGTATTCTATTGTGCTAATAGCTTCTCAGTGTCGTCATGGGTCACCTCACTGTCAAGTATGTGACATTGCAGTTGACAGGTTCTCGGTGCCGGTATTGACCATTCCATGCAGTCATCTCATCCGTGTGATCTACGGGCTCAGCTACGAAACCATTGAGATCACAGGCCCTCAGATGGTGCTCACTATGAAGTTGACGACTTTTGCCTGGAATGTTTATGACGGGAAGAGGCCGATAGAAGTTAGTTGTTTTCATGTCGGATTTACCTCTGAAGGCTAATTACTTGGCTTCGTAGGACTTGGATAAATGGCAACTCGAGAAACGTGTCACAAAATATCCATCATTACTAGAGTTTCTCGGATTCTCGTAAGCAACTAGTTAGTCGCGTGTGCCCATCTAACGCGACGTCATTAGATTTTATTTCCCTGGATTGTTAGTGGGGCCATACCTTGATTACGCATCCTATGCATCGCTAGTCGACGGAACATTGTTTAAAACCGTCGAGTCTAAGAAGCCAATGCGAAGGGCGATTCCGGACGGCAGGAAACGAGTTGCTTATCGTAAGATGTTGTCGGGACTCGCGTTCCTGGGGGTCTTTGTCGTTCTTAGCCCATCCTACAACTTTGCTATTGCATTGACACCCTGGTTCGCGGAACAAAGCCTTCTCTATCGGTATGATCAACCTTGAAACTGATCACTCGCCCGACTCACGCTTTTCAGAATCACCATTTTCCAATTTTGTGGGTTCATCGAGCGTTCCAAGTACTATGCTGTCTGGACTTTGACAGAGGTATTTATGTCGATTGCGCAACGTAACAGACTAATCCTCCCTTAGGGTGCGAGCATCCTGACTGGACTTGGTTTTACGGGATTTGGACCGTCTGGCGAGTCCCTTTGGGAAGGCGCAACAAATATCAAAATACAGAATATTGAGCTGCCTCCGAACTTCAAGGTCCTGTTGGATTCCTGGAATATCAACACGAACATCTGGCTCAGGGAATGCGTCTACAAACGTGTCACTCCCAAGGGCAAAAAGCCAGGGTTCCGGAGTACATTGCTCACGTTTGTTACGAGCGCGTTTTGGGTAAGCCTTGAGGTCACGGTCCCTGATGATACTAATGAAGAGGCCCCAGCATGGTTTTGCGATTGGATACTACCTCACATTTATTCTCGGTGGATTCATCACATATGTTGGCCGCAAGTGCCGGGCTGGCTTCCGACCACTTGTCATGCCTCCGCCAGGGGCACAATCCACATGGGCGAAGCGTTCCTATGACGTTCTAGGGACCTTTGTTTCCATACTGCTGCTTAACTTTGTGGCGGCGCCCTTTATGATGCTAAGCTTCGCAAACTCCGTGGAGACATGGTCCCGCTTGGGATGGTATGGCTGCTGGATTGTGGGTTCGGGGGTTGTCTTCTTCAATGGCGGTGGCTCGCAGTATCTGCAAAGCTTGCAAAAGAAGCAAGCTGATACTCGAAGCCCTCTTGTGAAGCCTGTCGTGGAGATAGCGAGAAAGAACTAGGACAGGTGCATATTTGTAGAGTCGCTTGCACTAAATCTATTCCGAGGCGAAAAATGTGTGCCTAGGGGTATGATGCGAGACCGTGGGGCTGGGGTTGCGCGGAGTTGTGCCTTGCTGTGCCTTGGAGAAGGGGTTCGGCAACATTGTCTTGGAGAGCCCTGTCGGAGCTTGAAGCCTCGGCCGGCAAAGTATGTCCCTACCATGAAGTTGGTTCGTGCCAAATCGTGGGCCCGATGCTACAGGAGATGCCTGCTGTTTATCTGTCCGGTTTTCCAGGTTCCTTGTTTTCTGGCGGGCAGGAGGGGGGCTGAATGTCCGCGGGTGGCCTTCTGGGAGGACCATGCGGTGTCGATGCGGCGAGTGATTGACCGGGGTGGGCCGGAGGGCCGCCACACGCGTCGGATGTGCCAAATCGAGGGCCCTGCCTTCTCCTGTGTCCTGCCTTTGGCCGACCTTTTCCAGACGCATCCTAGAACCTCCCCTGATCATGAGTGTCTCAGTCGAAGACCTCGTCGCATCCCTGTCCGCAAACCACATCGGTCAGGAGGCCATTGACCTCGCTGCACTACAGGTATGCATCTCATTTACCCCACATCGCTCTGCACGGTGTTTATCTCGTACCCCCGCTCTCCCTCCAGGCGCAACTGGCACAGACCCTGCTAGCGCATCCGTTATCCCTCTCTTCCCCCCACACTCATGCTCCTGCTTTTGTACATGGCGTTGCTCTGAATGTGGCTCGCCGCGATCCCAGTAATGTGCAGCATTGCACTACCCCTACCGCTCGGACACCCTCGTCCTCCACCTTCACCTGGCCACTCCCTGCGCCAGAACACGCAGAGCACTCTCGTAAGCGAAGTGCTTCCTTCGTGCTTCGGCAGGGCACCGGCGATAACTGGTGCGACTTTGAGGAGATGGACGAAGAACGTGCAGTTGAGGACATGGTCATACCCGACTCCCCCCGCTCGCCAAATGCATACCTATGGCCCTCTTATACTGGTGACACCTCAACAACCGTTCTTTCGGCCCCATCATCAATGCCAATGTCTATGTCAAGCTTGAGCTCCCCCGCCGACTCGTGTGCTTCCTCTCTTTTCACTTCCACCGACCCATTTTACATGCAAGCAGCACAGTCAACTCAACAGCCCCACTCCTTCTTCACCCACGTAGGAAGGACAACTTCGCGCTCATCCTTCATGATGGGTGTCCCTTCTTGGGAGTAACGAATAGATGTCACAACAACCCCACCACCCCCGCTCCCCCTTGACTGGACGTGTAAAATTATCTAATCAGCCTCCGACATCGCTATACAAGTATGACCACTACTTCACATCCACATCCCCTGTCGTATCGGCTGCGCCACCCGACCGTCACACGTGCTTGACAGCATGTGAGGACGTTGTGTGAAAGATGGAATAGAAGGCTATTCTGAGCCTCTCACGGCTCGGCTTGCCATACACTTCGCTCCCTGACTGCTACCTGAATATACTTATTAACTACCCGTACAGCAGGCGCTTTCGGTTCCGCGGAACGGCTTTCTTGTAGCTTCGCACCACCTGGCTGCCCTGTTGCACATCGTTTCTCCCATCACCCTCTGGACTGTTGTTCTCCTGTTGTGTGCCACATCCTGTTCCCACTTAATTGTTTCTTGCGTACATGCATTGCCAACATTGTCATCTATCCTATGATATCAATCGTATTTACTGCCCCACCGCCTCAATCCTTTTGACCAAGCATGGAGCTGTTGGAGTTTGAACCTATCCGTTTCGATAGAAGTTCCGTCGTGGAGCGAGGTGATTAGATAATTTAGCAAGCGCAGGGTCATCAGAAAGCAAGTTCCCGCCGCTGGTTTGGACGTTGGATCCAGTTTACCATAGCGAGTATGTCTTCGATGCAAACCTGAGATACGGCTGTGAGAGATATTGATAGCCGACATATCTTTGATTTGAAAGGTAACGCAGACCCAACGTCCCCGAGCCAGCGCATCAAGAAGGACAGGCTTGACGCCGATGGTTTTGCGTTCGCTGTCCAGTGATGCGCGCCATGTCGAGGCCGGCCGATGCAGCCACGAGCCTCCGCATATTTAGCACAATCACACGTTACATGGTTCCTGGAGGGTTCCATCCATTAGAGTTTTAAACATCATCATGGGATCTGTTCGATGACGCTCAGCGCCTCCACAGTCGTGCGAACGTCCGATAATCGTCACGTTTCGGTGTGTTATCATCACCGAACGAGGGTAGGAACGACTAGTATGACCTGCGCGTCCAACCAGATCGGTGCATGATTATGCATGACCAACGGAAAGGTACGATTATCGAAATGTGATGAATTTCTGATGGGTCAGCCCTTTGCGGACACCCTTTGTGATGTCCCTGCAGCTCGCTAATGAGAGCGGCGAAGGTCAGCAGCGTTAAAGTGCTGTATTGTAAGCCACGGGAAATCAGTATATGCAGCAGGAAAAGGAGAAAGCCCTAGTGTTCGAAGCAATGCAACCAATGATCCTTGACGTTTGGAATCTTTTTTGCTCATGCAGACCCTTAACATACAACCGTGATAAAATACTTGGTCTAGACGGCTGTACCGCCCATTACCCCACCGAGCAGCCCCGTAGCCATGGTATTATCGTCGTACAATACCGAGGTATGATTATCATCGGCTAGAATAAATCTTCTAGCGTCATTTGCTTGACGATATCCTTTTTAAATAGA
>JBBPKG010000118.1:4365-54513 GCA_038089115.1 Fistulinella cinereoalba | reverse complement strand
TTTCTATAATCTCGGCCTTGTCTGGGCCATTCGCCCCTCTCTTATCGCCTTCAGTTATCTCACCAGGTGCACCGCATACTCTGCCTTGGCGGCCTCTTTCCTAACGGGTCTTGTTACCCCACCAGGGCTCATGAGCATCCGTTTTCGCATTACCCTTCCACCCTTGTCCCTTTTTTCATTTCTTTCGTTCTCCGCCTCTCTGTCTTGTTTTTCTCGGTTCGAGTTTCATACATGCTCGTGTCTGCGCCTCATTCATTAACACTGTGGTTGTAGTTTGTGCCCATCCAAATACGCTTTTGGGTCACCCGGGCTGCCAGGCGGCCCGTTCCTCGCTAGCATTCTTGTCTGCGCCTCCTTCGAGCGCGAACCAATTAGTGGCCAATCTGCTTCCTGATCGTACATCAATACTTCCACTTTGCTCAGCGGGCCGACGGCGGCCCGATCGATCAGACTTCTTTCTTGGCTCAGGCACCGGCATATAGATTACAAAACTAGGAACTGGCTACCGCAAATATGTAGTCAACCCTAAACCACTGTAGACAGACAGACAATGCGGTTGGTTTACAAGAAGCTCTTCTGCCATTTCACCTCCACGCCGTCAGCACTGGTCAAGAAGGGCATCAAGTCACTGGTCAGGAATTCACTGGGCCATTCTTGTCTGACCTGGCCCTTCAAATAGGCCGTCGTTATTGTAAGGTGATCTGGTTTGATGCCAGGAGCAATGGACTTGATGACCGGCGCCTGTTCCTCAATGACACGATCGATGTACCCGACGGTAATGGGTTCGCCCGAGTCCATTCGTGCACCGTACTTCACCCACTGCCATAGTTGAACACGCGCGATCTCGGCAGTAGCTGCATCCTCCATCAAGTGGTTGACCGGGATGCAACCGTTACCGCCAATCCATGCCGTAGAGTATGCTAATGCAACAGAAACGTTTCCCCGAACACCGTCCTCCGTGATCTTGCCAGGTATTTTGGTGTTCAGCAGATCGGCTGCTGCCACTCTGACGTCCTCTCTGCGAATGTGATACTATAAACAGGGTCAGCACGAAGGTGCGAAAAGGCAAAAACAGAAACCAACCTGGTTCGGGCCCAACATATACTCATCAAATATCTTGCGAGCAATCTCGTTGATAAGTGGGTGGGCAATCCAAGTACCGTCGTGTCCAGCTATAACCTCACGAAGTTTGTCTGCCTTGACCTTATCCATTGCAATTTTGTTCGCTTCTGGATCGTTCTTTATAGGGATTTGCGCAGACATGCCACCCATAGCAGCCACCTTCCTCCTGTGAGGATGGTCAGTGGGTTTTTACAGAATAGCTACCGGGGTCGTACCTGTGGCAGGTCTGGATAAGAAGGCGAACGTATGCATCCATGAACGGCACAGTCATAGTGACATCCTTCCTGTCTGGTAGAACAGCGCCTTTGTCAGCCCTGCGCTTCTTGATGGCACTGAAGATGTAGTCCCATCTACAGACACACAAGTAAGCCCCCACGTGAAAAAGGCAGTTAGAGTGAGGCTTACCTGCCACAGTTGAGACCGGCAGAATGATTCCTGAGTTCGAAAAGAATTTCTTCCATCTGGAAGGCGGCAGGGAGAGTTTCAATCAAGACAGTGGCTCTGATAGTATTGTGGGGGATATTAAGATAGGATTGAGAGAAGAGGAAGACATCATTCCAGAGACGAGCTTCAAGGTAGTGTTCTAACTTCGGAAGGTAGTAGTAGGGACCGAAGCCGCGTTTGATGAGCTCGTGGGCATTGTGGTAAAAATAAAGCGCGAAATCGAAGAGCGAGGCAGAGACGGGAGTATTATCAACTGTCACGCGGGTCTCGTCAAGGTGCCACCCCCTGGGTCTGTTAGGGGGTCTGTTAGATCAACGCCATCTCCGGGGAACACTGACGTACCGGACCAACAGGACGGCAGGGTTGTCAACCAGCTTGTATTGTTTCCCACCGGACACAAAGTCAGCCTGATGTCTGATAGCGTCGCGAAGATTGACTTGTCCATTAATCATGTTCGCAAATGTCGGCGCACTAGAATCTGTGCCAAGGGTCAGGGCGGGGTTAGGTAGGTGTTGACAGTTCAAACCTTCAAAATCAGCCATGAACGTCTTTGCACCACTATTCAAGGCGTTTATAACCATTTTGCGGTCGGTAGGGCCAGTAATTTCGACGCGTCGGTCGTCGAGCCCAGCGGCAGGCGGCGCGCAGTGCCATGAGGGCTCAGCACGGATGTGGGCGGTCTCTGGCGGGAAGTCAAGAGGAGCGCCAGAGTCAAATCTACGCTGGGCAACGTCGCGGGCAACTAGGAGACTTTGCCTGGTGGACTCGAAGGTTTTGTGCAGTGCGGCGAGAAAAGTGAGAGCGTCGTCTGTAAGAACTTGGGACTGTGCCTCTGAGGCAACTTTGGAGAGGATCTGGACACCTGCAGGCATTGTGAAGTAGTGCTGCTTGCTGGTACGGACAAGGCTCAGTTAAATAGCTAGGGCTCCAACTTGGCGGGACTCCGTCATGTCCATCCAATTCCCGCTCCGACGTCATTCCGAGGGCCCCTAATATTAGGCAATGGTCATCACGATCCTAAATTTGCACATGACAATTAATTATCATGTGCAAATTTAGGATCGTGAGTCAGTATGACCACTAACGCTCAAAGCGGTTAACACTCACCAAGTTTCTTCAAAGGCGCCCAGTCGACCTACAATATAGCACAGTTCGGACGAATGAGACACCAAATGCATTTGTGGGGTTCGTGTAGCGAGCGCGTCAGATGAGGACGACTCGCGGGAATGCGGATGTCCTAAACGTGGGTCAGCGGATCACGGATCGGGGAGAGATAAGAGGGCGGAAAAAGGAGACAAGGTCCCGGTGCTAGCGGGAAACGGCGAGCGGAATTGGACGAGGCGGCGAGAGCGTAAAGCGGGTATATTCGGAGGGTATCGTACTGTGGGGCCTGGCGGTCGTTCTACGAGAGCAGTCTACTCGATGATGATCCTCGACGATGGTATCTGGGCTGTCTATATACACGTCCGAGAGGTCGATGAGAAAAGTAATCTAACGAAGCGAGCTATGGCGACTATGGCGGGCGGGGGCAAGGAGGGAATGGAAAGACAAAGGAAACAAAAGAAAGGATATGAGAAGGGGGCTACGGGAAATGGGCGTACTTGGACGGTCGCTTGTCTATTGTAAGAGCGGGACGAGCGCGGTCGGCGGGATTGATGCAAGATGGGCGCGTCATTCATCTATGGTCACGGTGGATACGGTCGGAATCGGTGCGCAACGATTGCGCAAGTCCTACACATTACACCATCAAAGTGCCGTCAAGATTTGCCCTGGCCAGTGAAATGATGATTCAGATGGGTCTCTGCTAGTGCCTGTGTCCATTCCGCGTGTCATTCCGTTTCCATTTCCGCTGATCCGTTACCCGTTCCACCATTGAAACAGCCGCATTCCCAAGTAAGTTAACCCCCAAGCATAATGCCATGTGAATCTCACGCCATGCATTCCGTTCCACAAAACAAACGCCTAGGTAAGTGACGGCCGTAAGTAACGATTATCCTATAACCAGAACGGTATCGTCCGCGTGTACTGCCTTCAAGTTTTGACTTTCGTCATGTTTCACATGTTTATGCCTTCTTTTCGGAGGAGGGACTGGCCTCCACGGGCACGGGTTCTGGGAGTGATGCTGACACATCGAAGCGGCAAGTCAGACAACCGTTCAGTAATACGGCCATTAAAACGTTCACCTGTCATATTTTTCACGGTCTGCTCTCCCACTTTGATCACCCGGCGGCATGCCATCTGCCATATCCCAACACTCACTGAACCTACGTGATGCGGTGTTCACGATAGCTACGTCGATCTCTCAAGAAAGCTCTGACTAACCTTGGGGTGCAAACGGCAGCGCGAGGGTCCACGTCAGAGGTCCAAACCAGTTGGGTGGTAAGTAGAAAACGGCGGATCTCCTGTACCACCATCCAATAGCAAACTGTAATCCCGCCGTGAGTAACCAAACGAGGGTGTTGAACTTTGTAGAAAATGCGGATTTGCTCGAAGCGAGTTCGCTATCTGGCAGGACGTGTAAAAGTGGTTAGAAGAAACACATCCCACATGCCGCACTAGCAAGGGCCGGCAAGTGGGGCTCACTGAGTTTTTCAAGGTCTGCAATTCCCTTGTCAACGTTCCGCCTCAACTTTGCCCACTTGGCGAATTGGTCTTGAGCACTGGTTTGCATAAGCTCTTTCTTTGTGGTGAGCAGCTCGGCCTTGAGTCGGCGCTGTCTTGAGTATTGGACACCCATGAACACTCTGCAATAAAGACCCCATGCCTAGCATAGGGTAAGTATTGAAACTCGAGACGTGTAAAGGAAAATGACACACAAACTCGAGAAGGACGGATTTTCCGATCCATGATACAAGCTCGGTCAAAAATACGAGCAAAAAGATGGTCAGAATAAGAGACATGGTACACTAAAACAGCGTCACAGAAAATTCTGGTTCCAAGGCGGTTACAGGCACGTGGGTGCGACTCGGAGTTGAACGGAGGACATCTGGGAATTGATTTTTCCGAACGTCCGAACAGTCCGAATCATCCGAACCGTCCGAGCAAGGGACCACGTGACGCTCTAACCTGCATTGCCACATCGGCACATTGCCACAGGCACCGCTGGCGGGCTGGCGCGCCGGGGCATCGCCACACATGCTTTCAGTAAGAGTCGGCACACTGCCACGGGCACCGCCCAACATCTTACAGCTGACGTAAGCGGCTGCACGGGCTGAAACGAGCGTTGGCATAGCGGGCGGGATGTGGCTGACTTGATCCTCCTTGAGTCTGCCGCTCTCCGAGTGGCAATGAGCCGAAAGGGCGGGAAGGCGAAGGCGGGGCGCCCGGGTTTGGAGCGACGCTGCATTGAAGCTCCGCTTAGAATTGGGAGCGGCACGCCGTCGGGCCACGAAGCGGTTCGGACGGTCCGGATGGCTCGGATGTTCGGAAAAATCAACTCCCAGACTTTGTGGTTGAACGTGACCGCACCGCGGTGACTCGGAAGCAATTTACCTCAAGTTGGCACATCCACAACGGCCTCGCACGCAGTTCAAATACCTGGCAGTCACGCAGTACCTAAATTCAATCGGATACTCCAGATTTACGTCAATGTGAAGCATATCATCCTAGGTCAGGCTGTTTCAAGTGCCATTGGCTATCGGATTAGCCCGGGGAGCGAGAGTATATTCGGACATGATGGTACGCAGTAACATCAGCTACCCCTATTTTATGACGAGAAGCGCTCCGGCTCAATAGAGCCATTAATGATGAGGAGTATCAGCGCCAGGCCGACACCACTTAATGAGGCAAAATTATTTGCAGAGTATCGGCGGTGTAAACCTTTGATCGGGTTTCCAAGGACACTCCCGATAGCCGGCTAATCTCTAATGACATGGCGTCCACGCTGACCTTTTGAATCGCTCAGATCTCACCCGTTTTCACTGCTCCATATCTCCACCTGTCGACTACGACACTGATCTATAAGGCAATTACCCGTATGACCTGGGTTGATATGGATAGCTGGGAGCTGAGGGGAAAATAGAAAAGGGTGTACGAATGGGAGCATCACTTCGACTCTATGCTGGGGCCGATTCCTCTCAGTAGCTCTCCAATCCCTTACCCCCGGGCCGTATTTGACGGTACCAGATCGTATCACTAGGTTGGGGCACCAAGATGATTCGTTCGTCTAAAACCGCCGGCAGAAATATTTGGCACCGAAAGGAGCCCCACGCCTGCCACTGGGGCATTCGCGGAATCGGGATTGGCCCTTTGCCTCACCTACTCGTTTTGGATTTTTGTGAACTACAGGCTCGGACCAAGACTATGGCTGAAACGCGGACGAACAATGACTAGACTCGCCAGCGGTTATCTCACGCAATTCGATTCACGTATAATTGACGAAACTATTGACTTTGTTGCCAATGTACCGAATAACCTCCCAGTGTTTGTCAGAGTTCCAGGGACTGCCTGTATGCACTTGGTAAGTGCCCCTCTTCCAGCCATTCCCATCCCGACAATTGGAAGCTGTGTATAACTTCTCAACCCCGTCTAGAGTTGCCTGTCGCACGCTTCCTATCTCAATTCGCGTGCTAAGGTACCAAGGTGAAACTCGACTTTTGTCATTCTGGTTTATGACAGCGTCTGGCGCTGTGCATCACACCCTCTCCGGAACTGCCTTACTGGAAAATCACAGTTTCAGTACTATAAAAAGTAGACGCCTGCGGTAAACGGTGCGGACCGTATCAAAGATCTTGCCTGATCCACTCATTATTACTCACCTCAAGCCAGGGTTGGATCAGATGAGAAGAGTGTGCTACTCTTTTGGACAGAAGTAACATCCGTTGGTAGGTATATAATTGGAGCACTCTCCAAACCCATCTACGCAGTCAAATAAGAGCCCCGCCTCCACTTCCCCAGCAATCCTCATTATAATGGAGCCAGCGTATCCTCATGTGAAACCTGATTTCACTACCACGGTACCATCCCACCGCTTTGAGGATTCTAAGCTGCTCTGGACCCCTACGAACCCGGGATATGCAGTCTGCGAGAGGCTCAGGAGGGAAATAAACATGAAGCATAAGCTAGGGCTCAGTACGTCCATTATGCTTACTACTACCTTTTCTTTTGGCGCTGATCCACTATTTCTATTGCAGAGGATTATAATGATCTCCACTCCTACTCAGTGACCACGTACACATTCTGGCTCGACTTATGGAACTTCATGGGTATCATAGCTTCCGCTCCCCCACGGCCGGACCAGGTATGATGTCCATCAAGCTTAACTTCGGTGTAGCGTTCATGTCATGATAGATAATTATACCCGGCGCTATCCCCGAACGGCCATCTTGGTTCCCTTGCGCGCGTCTCAATTATGCAGAGAACCTACTCTGGAGGGACGACTCTGCAATCGCTATCACAGCTGCATATGAATACGATCTCATTCCCTCCAGAGCAGGTAATATTCAGTTCGGCGGCGTCAAGCACTACACTTTCCACGAGCTGAGGGAAATGGTGCGCGCCATGGCTGCCGCGATGAAGAGGGCAGGATTGCGTATCGGCGATAGGGTTGCTGGTATGTTCAATTTAATCTATGTTTTCGTACCGAATGATAATTGGATTTTCAACAATGTATTCGAGCAGCAATTATCACGAACTCTGTTGCTGGTGTAGTGATAGCTCTTGCAGCTGCCTCCATCGGTGCTATCTTCTCTAGTACTACAACGGATATGGGGACTTCCGGCATCCTTGACCGATACCGCCAAATTCGCCCCAAGATCCTCTTCGCTTCCCCTGAAACAGTTTATGCAGGGAAAACCCTCCGAACCTCCCAGAAAATTACAGAGGTGGAGACGGAGTTGAAGGCTGGTGGGTATGGACTTGAGACAGTTGTGGTTTTGAGAAGCGACAAAACCGGTGACCTAGTGCAGATTGCCAATTGGTGAGTCCTATGTTTCGAAATGGATTGCTGTTTGTCTGACAGTGACGCTCCTGTACGAACAGCCTCACTATTGATGCATTTCTTACCCCGCCATCTGGAACGAGCGAATGGCCATTGACATTTGAACAGCTCCCATTTGATCATCCCCTTTACATACTATACTCTTCGGGAACCAGTGGTCCGCCAAAATGCATCGTGCATTCTGCTGGGGTGAGCGTGGAGTCCACTCGAATCGGCTTAAATTTGACATTTAGGGACTATAGGGTGCACTCATGAATAGCAAGAAGGACTGTCACGTTGGCTTTGGAATGCTACCGACTGATGTATACTTCCAGTATACCACTGTATGTACATGCCTTGATTCATGATCTGTGATCTCATCCAAATCACAGACTGCATGGGTGATGTGGCCGTTGATGCTTTCGGGCCTTGCGTGTGGAACACGCATAATACTTTACGAGGGCTCTCCATATTACCCTCATATTAGGGAATATCTCAAGTTTATTGATTGGGCCGGGTAAGACCTCCTCCCATTATCTTTCTTCAGAGTTCTAATTCTAATTGCGTAGGGTTACTGTCCTTCGTACCACGCCGCGTTTTCTCTCTGAGGTACAAATACGGAATGTGGATCCGCTTTCCATCGATTCACCTTCCACTCCATTTTCCTGCCTCCGCGAAATAGCAGTCACTGGCGCTGTGTTGACACCTCAGCTCATGACCTGGACTCATGATGCTTTTGGCAGAAAATTGCATATCGGGAGCTCGAGTGGAGGGACGGACGTATTTGGCGCTTGTTAGTTCCGACTTCCACCTCTGACGCAATCAGCACTGATTTGGATGGATGGTCCAGTTGTGACAGCCGTTCTGTCGCTTCCTCTCTATGCCGGTGGTAGGCTCTTTCCTGCATCCAGCTTGTCATTTCTGGTGAACTTCAACAACAGAGCTTCAAGGACCAGCCCTTGGTATGGCTGTCTCTGTCTATTCTCCATCTGGCCAAGCTCTTCCGGCTAAATCTGGCTTACCGGGAGAGCTCGTCATCACTCGCCCACATCCATCGATGCCTCTATGCTTCTTGAACGATACCCCTACGCACGATAGGTTTCTGTCGGCTTATTTCCGTACCTTCCCTCCTGGCCCTGATGGTACACATGTGTGGAGGCAAGGCGATTTTGTCGTTCGTAACCCTTCCACTGGTGGGTTCATTTTCTTGGGGCGCAGCGAGGGAGTCCTTCAGTCCAACGGCGTGGCATTTGGAAGCGCCGAGATCTATAAGCTTATCGACGGGGAGACTGTCGGACTAGAGGTTGTGGAGGATGCTTTGTGTGTTGGGCAGAAGAGGAAAGGTGAAAAAGAGGAACGGGTACTATTGTTTCTGAAGATGAAGGAAGGGCATAAAGGAGAACTGGGAAAGGAGCTACGAAGGCGAATCAGGCGGATAATCCGAGAAGGATTGAGCAGGAGCCACGAACCTGCGGGAATATTCGAAGTGGAAGATATACCTGTGAGTATTCATACTCGTCATCCGACATGGTGATTCCTACGATTTTTTTCATAGTACACTGTGAATGGCAAGAAGATCGAGATTGCCGTGAAACAAATTGTTTCTGGCGCAGACATTGTCCCAAGCACATCGGTTTCTAACCCTGACTCATTCAAGCTGTACTACAGGTACAGGGATCTCGAAAGTTCGATGATCCGGGAAGAGGCTGGCGATTTAAGAAGTCGGGAGATGGTTCAGGCAAGGTTGTGAATGACTACCTATGGACCCGAAGATATTCTCTGCCTAGTCGACACATGTTCAAGTTATCACTAGTTTGCATGATATTTTCGTTCGTTAATCTGACATCATGCTCCACTCCGGACTCGGACGCACAAAAAAACACGCCCATTTAGATAATACGTTTTGGCAGGAGCCATACAATACCATGCCAACATCATGCTTCTGGATATCCAAGTTTCGACCATTCTGGCTCACTTCTTTTTGCCAGCTTTGTGTCAACGTCTAGGATTCACAACGCCATCATATCTCTCAACCGCGCTTCTTCAGTGCGTGGGATGAAATCCACCTCAAACTCGGCAGGGTGTGCCACTACATTATCGTTGTCAGGCGTTGTATCGATTGGCGCCTCGGGTCGTTCAACAATTCGGAAGGACCAGAGGAGAAATGCGAGGGCGATGAAGAGCGACCTGTTTGCGAGATGCATTCCCGGGCACACCCTTTTTGTACGTAGGAAATTATTAGTCATACAGATACTCAGAAGATAAAATGGTAGCAACTCAGTGGGGAGGAAGAGAGGAGCATACCTTCTACCAAAGCCGAACGGGTAGCACTCTATGTCGTTGCGCAACTGACCATTTTGGCCTAGCCAGCGCTGTGGATCGAACTTTTCAGGATCGGGAAATGCGAGAGGATCCCGGCTGATAGCCCTAATTCAATGCATTTCAGTTACTCCAAGGACGTTAGAAGCGATGTGACCACGAACCACTGGTTTCCAATTACCGACGTGCCGGCAGGGATACAGTAGCCTTTCTGTGATTAATGTTAACCAAGGTACTCGTTTGGAAAAGCGATTTCACCCAGATGATGTCTCTCGTCGAACGGTGCGCAAACCCTGTGTAAAGAATCACGGAGGAAATTCCCGCAATGGCTGAAATCATTTACCGAGCGGCGTAACAGGTCTCCAGCGAAGAGCCTCGGAGATAAAAGCGTGAAGTTGAGGGAGAGCACTCCAGTCGTTCCAGCTTGGCACTGAGCAAAGATAGAATGACGAGGAGTGGACAAGGGATGGGTGAGCTTACGTCTATCCGACCCAACAACCTCATCCAGCTCCTCTTGTACCCGTAACTGCGCATCGGGGAAGCAGGCTGCGGCCATTGTCATCGTAATAAGGCCATCCGCACTCTGTGAGCTTGTGCGTTAGTCCATTCGTAGGCTAGTCAAGAGCTGCCATACAGTGTCAGAGCCAGCTTCGAAGAGCGTTCCAGCCAAGAATGCCATCTCATCGAGGGATAATTGATGATCACTGACATTTTCCAATAGGGTCTTCGAGAAGGACGGTTTGGCTTCGCCCGACGACTATAATTTTTTCGTTGGTTACATCGTCATTCGTATCTCGATACGACAAAAGAAATTACCATCTCATGCTTCACACGGTCAAGCTGACCTCTGTAAAACTTTAGATCTGCTTCGTGATAGCTCTTCAAGCGACCTCCATATCCGGGGACATATTTCAACCAAGGAAAACGATCTACAAGGTAAGCGCCGGGCCGCATCCCTTCGATAAAGTGTGCGACGGCTTGCTTTACACCAATGAAGTCTGGGTCATCAAAGGATACAGACTTAGATCTGCCGTAGGTCACGCGTAGAATAACAGATGTTGAAAACCTGGAGTAACGTAGCCGTGTTAGCATGATACCTCATGTTCTGTACGTTAAAACATACCGGTGCGCCAGTTTTTGATGATTCTTTGGATCATCTAGTAGGTCGAGGACGAGTGTTCTTGCCTGGTCGAACTGGGTGTCGCTGTATGTCTCCACCGCCTTCAATTGCAGATGCGTGTGGACAGCTTTCCTGAGACGACGAAATCGCTCGCCACTGCGTGTGAGTGTGATTCGTTTACCTCCCGAGAGAAATTCATCGGCGGCAATCATAGGAGGACGATCTGCAAGCGCGCTACCCTCTTTTTCCATGATTTCAGTTGCTGCCTGCAGAAAAAGACATAAGTGGAGCAGAACGACAGGACAAAAAAATTCGTCGTACCTCCACCCGCGCAATGACAATGGTAATCTCACCGCCCTGACGGAGAGTAATCACAGGGCCATATTCATCGGCCCAGTCGTTGAACGTAGAGCTGATGCTAGAGAGAAAAGTCAATCAGTTAGTTCGTGTAAAATTCGGATAAGCACGCTGTCTGACTTGATTGTTGGCGTAACATTCCACTGCGCAGGTGGGCCGGGAGGGAGTGGTTGTCCTTCCTTCGGAGCGCCAAGTCGAGGCTTCTTTCGCACAACGACTGCAACTAAAATAATGGCGGAAAAGACCGTGACAGCAGCTGCAAGCCACGGGAAGTGGACATCCCCAGCCTTCATCATGCTTACTTGCAACGTGCGCTATTGGTATAAGAAAGGTCGTACTTTTGACAGCCACTGATGGCAACAGGACAGCGCTCGATTCCAAGTCACTGATGGATCATGCACATGCCACAACCAGCATCATGAATTGAAGTTGCTGGTGGCGTTAGTGGCAGTGTCTCTGACTTGAGTTTTATGTAATTACTAGTGACACAAATAATTCACACACCTAACTTAGGCCCAGTGGCCGCCACCAGCCCATGGTGAACGCGAGTCTTATTCTGAAAGTCCGAGGCTTGGAAACTGGTTTTCAGGATTACATGAGGTGAGGATCCCGACAATGGGAAAGGGGTATATACCGCGCGGACAATATCTCGCGGGGTGTCAGTCTTAGTCTGAGAGTCCGAGGCTTGGAAACTAGTTTTCACTTTTCAGGCTTGAGAATCCCAACAATGGGAAAGAGGTATATACCCCGCGGACAATATCTCGCGGACGCCAGCGCCAGTGTACCACAATGCGCACTCACTGACATGTGATGCACTGATGCTAGTTGCAGCCACCACGACCCCAACAAGCTGCGCTAATTGTGACTCGCTAGTACCACGTCGCATAATCAGTTAAGTTCTTTCCGACCTCTTGCTTTCACATGGTCCAAGAGTCTAT
This sequence comes from Fistulinella cinereoalba, assembly GCA_038089115.1. NCBI lineage: Eukaryota > Fungi > Basidiomycota > Agaricomycetes > Boletales > Boletaceae > Fistulinella > Fistulinella cinereoalba. The sequence goes on along the minus strand of JBBPKG010000118.1, from coordinate 42,296 downwards.
ATCGTTCATGCGAGTAAACTTGAGCCACTGACCTGGCAGGCGTTCGTGCAAAGTCTACATTATGATATGGCATGTGCTTCTACACCAGCCCTCAAAGCTTCAAATCCAGAATGCCTCGTTCTCCTAGGGTTGTGGAATGTTGAACGACTACTTATGCAAGTTTGCAACCAGAACTCGAGCGTTCGCTTGGCCCTGTGTCCTCTTCTGCCAGACTGCCACGCATGCGGGAATTTCAGCAGCTGAGGGTTTCCGTCCATGCGGGCCGGTCCTCCTTCACGTCAAGTGGACTCGTCAAGCCCTATCTTTATTTTCATCCCATTCGCTATGTTCCGTCATTTTCTCGTTTCAAACACTATTTTTTTACCCCCGTACCTTTCTATTTTTTCCACGAAGGAAAGAAAGTAGCTCTGAACAAGATGATGGCACATGCTCGACATCAAAAATATAATTTTTACAGATAACGCAGCTTAGTGGGTCAGGATCTATCACTCGATGCTCTCTAAATCATTTCGTTGCTCACAGGATATTATCTATCGTTATCCGTTCATGAGAATGGTTCTCCACGTTTAAAAGATCGCAAGAGGCTCTCTCGAAACCTCAGACACCCGTCACATCTCCAGCATCCTCATCCTCACAATGATCTCTAAGTTTGCTCTCCTCACCAACCTTGTGCTTGCCTCTCTCGTTCTGGCTGCCCCTTCTTCTCGGCTGGGTGACCGCCTTGCTCGCCGTCGCGAGAATCGCCAATCGCAGCCCGTTCGCCGCGTCGACGCGCCTGAAGGTGCTTCCTCCAATGTCGAGTATAGCTCCAACTGGGCCGGTGCTGTTTGGGCCGAGGGTGATGTCCGTATCATCCCTATGCCCCACGAATGTGTTCATGCTTATTCTAATTTTTTCGGGGACAGGGAACATTCACTACTGTCACTGGTACCTTCACTGTCCCCACTCCCTCAGGCTCTAGCGGCAGTGCTGCCTCTGCTTGGGTTGGCATTGATGGCGACACATGTGACAATGCTATCCTCCAAACTGGTGTTGACTTTACGGTCGGCAGCGACGGAGGTGCTTCGTACGATGGTGAGTGTCCCTCACCATTGAGTTGAAACTGATATTTATTACCCGTGCATTGAACAGCTTGGTATGAGTGGTACCCCGCTTACGCTTATGATTTTTCGGGCATCACCATCAGCGCTGGAGACGTCATCACCGCTACGGTTACAGCTTACTCGACCACTTCTGGTGTCGCAGTCATTGAGAACCAGACTACTGGCCAGACGGTCACGCAAGACCTCAGCTCTTCTTATGCGCTTTGCGAAGAGAATGCTGAATGGATCGTCGAAGACTTTGAGGAGGGCGATAGCCTTGTCCCATTTGCGGACTTTGGCACTGTGACTTTCACTAGTGCCTCTGCCTCTGGTCCTGATGGCACATACACACCATCCGGGGCGACCATCATCGATATTGAACAGAACAGTAAAGTTCTCACGTCCGTTTCTACTAGCGGATCTAGTGTCACTATTTCGTATCAGTAAATAAGCAAAAGTAGATCGGTTGGTTATTGGGAAACAAATGGTTGTATTTGTGTATACCAATGGTGTATATAGTAGAAGATACAACGCGCAGTATTTCTTCAAGTTTCGACTCGAGCTTAGAAGACATCATGGTACGAAGTCTGAATGACATATATATTCCTTTTACCGTCCGATGGATGTTGTCATAGACTGACCGTAGCCCATCAAGAAAGTCTATTCCTAGTAGTCGCGATCCGCGAGGCGTTGACCTGCCAGTGCGGAAATTGCGTAAACTGGTGTTGAAGATGAGCGATGTCCGCCTTAGTTAGTACATACAGATTCGCAGCTCGCATTCATCTCCATCTAGTATGTCGATGGTACCAGAATATACTCGCTCACGTTCGGGTATTAGTATACACGCTGTTGGAATGCCCTTAGGATCATCTCCAAGTAGTTCGGATGAGGCAATTGTTCTCCGGAATTTATTTCCGAATCTACGTGGCCACAATACATGGCGTGCTACATCAACGCGTGCAATTTGACTCGGATGCTGTCTGATATCCTGTCTGTGCAAGGAATGCGAGAACGGCAAAACAAAACAAAATGGGTCACAGTGATGATTAGAAAAGCAAAAGGAACAGCTCGCGACTAACCAAAAGGTAAAATGAACAGCTAGCCACTAACACATCTACCCGCTAGGCTGGGGGATAACATGCTTGAAGCGGACGACGAGAACAGTCACGTTATCATTCGTTTGTCGTGATAATGCGTGTCGGACTAATGTCTGACTTGCTTCTTGTGCATCTTCAATGTTCCGGACCAAGTCGATGGCCCCTTGATCTCCAGTAATATCCCACAGCTTTGACAGCATTAGACAGACGAGTGTGCGCAGACGAATAATACGTACCCCATCACATGCCAGAATTAAAAATTCGTCTTCGCTACACAGTTGTGTCTCCGTAGTGTATGGGGACCCAACGACAAATTCCTTCATAGAAGAATCGCCCAGAGATCTCGTAACAGCCAGCACACCGTTGACACGTCCGCTCATGACAAATCCCCCCGCATCCATGATGCGCTTCGCTTCTTGTTTGTCTGAACCTTTATGATCGTACGTCAAGCGTACGGCCTTTCCCGCACGGCAGAGAACCCCTCGGGCGTCGCCTGCATTGGCCGTGTAAAGTACGCGGCGGAGCGATGGAGGTGGTAATATCACAGGGGTATTCTCAGGAGCGAGGGAAAGCGTTGCAGTGCTAGACGATGGGGCTGTTCCACTTCCCCCACTGAGTGTTTTCCAAGCACGTGCAAGACGGCTAGGAGACGATACACTTTTCCCGGTTTTGCTCTTCCTGCTCCCCTTGTCAGACGCAGATCCATCGTCGCCCGCATCGCTTGCAGGAGATTCGGAGCTACTTCTCGAGCTTTTGGCGTCTTCTGCACCGAAGGTCACTACGGATGGCTGAGTTATGATCGGTGATGTAAGAAATGACTGTCGGCCGTCCGCATTCTCGATGCGCAAAAATGCCATGACGGCTGTGCAGCCCGAATGAATTTTTCCGTCCGACTCTTCACAGAGGCGAGATATACGCCTGTCGACGGTGTGGAATGTTTCATTGAGGATGTCAGGGATCGTGGTTGACGAGGAGGTGCGTAACGAGTCAAGAAGATACTGTCAGAAAGAAGAAGATATAAGGTTATCGGTACGCGACATGGTGTTATTGCGACGTTTACCTCGTGGAAGTGTTGGCCACACCACTCTGCGGCATGCTTCCCCGCATGACCATCGAACACAGCGAAGAATCCTTGCCCCCTGACGCCAGCGAAATCGACAACGAAAGAGTGTGCATCTTCCATGTATCTGCGTGTCCCCTTGTCTTCAGACACGCCTATCTGAAATGCAGTGTTTCCGACGGAATGTTGGTTCAGGATCTGCGAAGTTACATGATCAGGTACCACGCTTGTCGGGCGATGGGAAACACACCCCGAATGTGTCGAGACCGTCTGCGGTTGTGATGGACTTTGAGCGTGCGTTTGGGGAGTCTGAAAAGCGGGGTGTGGCCATGGTCGTGGATAAAGAAATGGAGAGAAATGGCGGAGGTGTCGCTCATTATGTCACGTGCAACGCGATAGCGGGTGGCTGCGTGGTCGGGTATCTCCGTTCTCCTCGTCCGCCTTTTTCGATAGCTCGAGAACTGTGGATGTCTCAGCAAGCCGCCGCTGCAAAGCCTTCGCTGCAGGGGGTAAAGATAAAGGCAAGGAAAGGTGCCGTCAAGGCCCAGGCAAAACACGAACCATCAGGCAAGCCTGCTAGGAATAGTAACTACCCATCCGCACTCATCTCAAACCCTAGTCTTCAGAGATCAGCTCTATAAGCATCTTGAGACAGTCCCAGAGAACGATTTCGATTCATTCGCTGCAAAGCTCGTACAGGCTGGATCCACATTAGAGTTCCTGAAATATGCAGATCCTCTCTTCGAAATCATTCTCGTCGGTGGTCTCATCCAGCCCGGCGGCTCCTACGTTGAAGACGGTGCGCCCAGATCACCTTTCACCATCTTCAATGCAAAGGACCCTGCATCGATCGAGGACCTCAAAAAATATGTAGAGGTCCTCAACAAGCTCATCAGAAGGTACTCGTGCCTGAGATTTGACGGGTCCTGTACCTCATTCTTCTTAGATACAAATATCTTCAGAAGCCTCTTGAGGAGCGAACCCTCCCAACTTTGCTTCAGTACATCAATCGCTGGTCTCCTGACCAACGCGACAAGCTCGCGATCGCCACTGGTCTCTTTCTCTCTCAAGGAATCGCTAGTACTGCTTGTCTGCAGAGTCTTACCAAGGACCAGCTCGTCAAAAATGGTCTGTCCTTACCCCTTCTCCCCCGACGGTTTTGATCACACGACCACCTTACCAGACGCGTCTATCGCCGTTCTTGCTATCATATTTCGTGCATATCTTGCCGAGCAGTCAATGGATCACCTTGCCTCTGCTCTCAAGCGCGGGAACATCAAAGACCTTTTGCTATTCTTCCCTCCCAATCGCCGGGAGGCAAAGATTCTTGATGACTTCTTCAGGAAAGAAGGACTCGCTCAAGTGGCAGAATGGTACACTAAGAAACAGTATGCTCTCGCCAAGGAGGGCATCATAGTTGAATTGAAAAATATTTGTGAGCATGGGGACCCTGCGGAGACTGTACGTGTACATGAGGTTGGGCGTCGCAAGACCAGCTAACTGATCTGTGTGGGTCAGATTGTCTCAGCGATACAAGCCAAGTTGGAGGAACAACCTCTCCCAGACACGGAGCTAATCCAGTGCGTCTGGCAGGGTCTGATGTCCTCTGTAGATTGGAATGCTCGGCCGGATCAGATAGAGGGCCTTGCCTTGCGTGAAGTGGCGGTATGCAACAGTCCCTTGACCGTGGCTCGCTACCGGCTAATCATATGCCTGGGACGAGCAGAAGTTCTCCCCAATACTTGAGGCATTCTGCAAAGGGCCAAAAGTCGAAGTCGCCCTGATCAATCAAGTTCAGGTACACTGCTACGAGGATACACGAATTATGAAGGCGTTTCCTCAGATCCTCAAGGCATATACCTATCGCTGTGCCCAGGTCCGATTCTCATCACCCCGCTCATAGGTCTTATACAACAAGGACTGTATCTCGGATCAGGCCATTGTTTATTGGTACCAAAAAGGATCAAAGCCCCAGGGCAGGCAGCACTTCCTCAAGAGTACCGAGGCGCTCGTCAAGGCATGCTACTGTTTTATCCCTTTTGTTTACATTCAAAGTCATACTGGCAATTGCAGTTCCTTCAAGAAGAAGATAGCGACGAAGACGAAGACGAGTGAAGCCTTTTGTCGTTAGCGTACCTCTTGTTACATGATCGGAACCGCACGTAAAGGGTGTTTCCCTTCCTTTCGAAGCTGTTCAGACAATGCATAGTACACCCAAGTGCTCGAGGAATATGTACAAGCTAGTGCATTCATTGAACGTGACGTTACACAGGAGCATCGATACCGCTAACGCTACCGTTCAGCAGAGCAATACAACAGGAAGTCTCCGAAAGTAAGTATTAGTGTTATACAGACAAACAATGGGACCGAAAGCAGCGACCGTCCCGCGTTAATCTCGGGCGGTAATCATGCAGCGCAAGCATGCCAGCCTTGCCTTTTAGCACAATACATGATGATAACACGCAAGAAAAAAGAGATCACGTCAACTCTACTCATATAGAACTTAAACAAGGGTAAGGAATAATCACCAGGCTTCGGCCGTAGGTGTAAAGTCCCCAGCCCAACCGTTTGCTCCGTGCATATTCAAGAAGATGCCGTCAGAGCCGTTGGTCGGGAGGCCGAGATCCGTGAGGCTCTGGCGGGAGGCGCGCCAATGTGAGGTAAGTTTCCAGTGGACGCGGTCGGGAAAAACACGTGCCTGTTCCTGTATCCAAAGCGGAATTGTGGATGGATTGAACATGCCACGATCCGGCCAGGAAAAGCCCAATTCCTCCATTGTCAATGGAGGTGGGTGACCCATGGCATGCGTGTCGACATATGGGGCGACCATGCCATCTGGTAACGACGGGGGAGGTAGATTCTGCGTTGGTGCGGCAATTCCCGGGAGCATGCCCACTTTGCGACGAAGGTTTGCGAGCATAATCCGTAATGTGAGTGCATACCTGGGTGCTCTATGTGTCAGAGAAACGTCGTGCAAACGTAAGCGCAGAAGGAGCTGACCGTTCTGCTGCCACATCAGACAACAATTGCGCCAATTGTTCGACCTGGTTTATTATGGCAACCAGATTTAGTTCTGTAGGGAAGAGGTTGGCCATCTTAAGTAAAAACAAGCCGGAGAAGGCCAAAGTAACAAGACTATCGTGAACAGCATAACGGAGCGCAGCTCTGAAACGAATTCGGCTAAGTGTCGGTGGAGATCGTCTAAAAACGTGGCATACCGGTATGCGGTAGAGTTCAAAAAGGTAGATAAACAATTAAATGCGGCATCCTTGGCCTGGAAGGCGAGCTCGCGCTGTTCAAATGGCATCCTATCCCATGATACCCCACGCAGAGCAACGCAAACTAGCCAAAGCTTGGCGTAATGAAGTTCTCCCACCAAAATTTTGCGGAGTAAGGATTCTTCATCCATGGTCTGGCCTAGAGGAACCTATAAACGATGCTCTACAGATAGAGAAGGACCTCTTACGATGTAATTCATCGCAATCAGCCCACCACTTATCGAGAGCAATATTGGCTCTGCGGATAAAAGCGAGCGTGTTGTGGTTGACCTGCCCATTCAGCGACGCAAGTGTCTCATGAATTTGCGCTGCGAAACGACATTATGCGAGACAACCAGAAGACACGAAAATGGAACCAACTTTTCTGAGCGACCAGTTCAACCAGCGAGATGAGGCGAACATCTGTGGGCGATGCCATATGATGTGCCAGTAAAAGACGACAGTGCTTGATAGAGTTTTCATCTCGCAGAACGATGGGCCGGCCGGTTCCGAGACTCATTCTGAGACATGGCATCAGACCACGGATGAGCCGCCCCGGAAGAAACTCACTGATGATCGAACCAGTAGAGGCACAGCCAAATCCGGGCGGACACAACTAAAACATTCTTGAACGAACTTCCAAATGTTGGGAATACGGATCACGCACCAAGGTCCCGCTCCTCATCTTCCGAGCGTTGCTCTCCTGGCTCCTCGGAGAGTTTTTCCAGAGCTCGGTGCAGACCAAGATCCAGGGCCATGCGCATAGCATGGCCACTTGGCAGCCACCCATTCGTGCTCCAAGCAGCAAGGAGCAACATCCCTATAATCCGTAGCATTACCTTCGAAAATGGCATGAAGGCAAAGTTACTTACCCATCACTGCTTCTTTCCTTACTATAGGGCCGAATAATGAGGACCTCGCGATGCCTTGTGCTTCCTCTAAGCACTTGTAAAACGTATCGCTGAGAGGTGCGTTCCCACTACGAATTTTAGAAGCAATGGCGAGCAGAGCATCAAAGGTCCACGGTGTACGCTCCGTCAGACTCTCGAACGTATCATAATTGGGATCGAAAAGTGGGATAAAAAGATGGCAACCGGCAAAGAAACTTTGCGATCAACATAAAATGAGACTGTGCCTAGTCGTTGAAGGAGGGCTTACATGTGGTAAAGCTCCCTAGCTTCGGCTTCGGAAACGAGCCCCTGTCGATGAGGCTGTGTCAACTGCAGGAGACTTGCAACGACATTGCATACCTTTTCAATGACGTGAGGAAATGCATTCCTCGGGGTTGGCTCGGCGCGTTGCCGCTTCTTGACGCTAAAGGGAGCCGGTTGATAAAGACATCGTTTTGAGGCGAAACACGACACACATGGGCGGGGTGGTGCTAGAGGATGCTGCTGCGGCCTCTGCAGCTGCATTGGCTAACCCCTGAAGAGCCTCAATAGGAGCATTGAGTGTGGCACGTGGTAGTGTCTCATCAGATTCATCTTCCGATGATGCTGCAGAGTTTGGGACGATTCCATACGTAGCGTACTTGTGCGGCTGCAAACACGGTCTAGCGATATATATTTTTAGAGGCCAGGAAAACACACCGGAGGAGCGAAGCCGGGAAGGGGAGGAAAGCTGGATGGGAAGACGGATCAACACCACCGCCGGCCCCGAATACACCCGATATACCTACCGGCTAGGACGAGTGGTGTCAAAGTGGGAGCCTTGTTCATCATTCGTGGAAGGCCCAGGCTGTTGACTATTAGGCTGTCCTTGTCCTTGCACCACTGCAAGAATGCGGTCCAACGAGGATTGCATTCCGATCATCTGACTTTGCATGACCTATGGTATTTCGACTGAGAGTAACGATGGAAGCTTTGGAAATTGGGAGTTACCAAATACTGGCCCTCGAGGCGCGACAGGCGCCTATTCGGAGGAGAGTCAGACAAAGAGGAAGGTTTTGTGACACGGACATACTCTACGCTGGCGGTGGAAAGCGGCTGGACGTTCTTCTTTTCCGGCTTCTCGAAGACGCATGGGGTGCCACTCAGTTGGCATCGACGACAGGGTGCCTTTCCGCAGTGAGGCCGGGCCGGGGCGGGAGGGCGGGCCAGTGAGTCACAGCGGGACGGTAAAGGATGGCCCATAAGGCTCACCTCGCCTTCACACCTATTTTTGCCTTTTCTGCAAGCGGTGCAGGCCCGGGCGCCACGTTTCGGAGTGTGTGCAAGAGGTTGAGGCGGAGGTGGGTTGGGCGATCCTTCTGTGGATGACTGAGCCATACCCTGCTGGGCATTGCCGGTGATTGGGACTGTGCTGCTTGTCCGGCGTCGCTTCGAGGGAATGTCGGAGCCGTTGGACGCTGTCGCGGTCGGCGATAGAGACATGATGAGAGGCGTATGGGACTTGTCAGCGATAACCAGACACCGGTTTTCAGGAGGAGGACATCTTTTCCGGGAGTGGTGGACACGTGAGAACGGAAACGCGCTCGTCCATCAGAACGTCACTTGAATTGGTCTCACAAGCCCATCAGTACTTTGTTAATCACTGCAACCAGCGCCGTCAATGGTGCCACGCCTTGGTAACTACCTTTACTGATATACAGAAAGCTGGCACACTCGCACACACCCTCGCTGTCCTCCCACGGTGCCATGCTTCAGACCCCTGGCGCTTTCCTCACCGGCAATCTCATGCAGTACTAGCTCTAGCGTTCTAACTACAGCGGAAAGGAAGGCCAGTCTTGGTTCATCACATCTTTTGCCCGCGGGGTTGCCCCCGCATCGTTCGGCACGCTAACCAATCTGTGCTGTCTAATGTACACTAGTAACCCCTCGGAGTTCCCAGGAGCCTCGGGCAGCGAGCTTTCCTATGTAATGTTCACGTACCGACCCGACTGATTAGAACCAAGAGAAGAAGTCGCCTGGCCTCCCCACCCTGGCGGATCATTAATCGACGGCTGATGCCACTGAAACACTGCTTCTGATTTGCCGCTCAAACCAGTATTACAGGCAATGCAGGCGAGCGGCCTGAAGTGCGCTCACGGAAAGAGAATAGAGATTATCATCACTACTACTCTATATCACCATTACCATTGTGCAGTTTACTAACTTATCGTTCTACTCGGACCTGCGCCCAGCAACGCTCGTCACGTCTCACTACACCGTTCTACGCCACGCTACGCCCCCACCTGTGAGCTTCGCTCGCCCGAACTCTCCTTTGGCCCGAGCTACGACCGACCATCCCGACTCAGGCTCTGAGACCATCCAAGAGCCGTCACAGCGCTGTAGCCCTTCATGGCTGGAAGCCGCTATCCCACCGTCCAGGGCTTTACATGAGACATCTGCAGAACGCCTGATATAAAAGAACTCGTTGGTCCTGCAGCTAGATCCCGAAGGTCCTGTAATTCTGAAAGAGTGACCACGGTGCTCGCATTCAATAACTTCCCGGGTGTGGCAACTACCAGTTCCGCCCATCGCAAAAAACAAGTGATTGCCCTTTGGTTCAGTCCTGGTTCCTAGACTGGGAACCAGGCAACATTGAAGCTAAATCTTTTCCTTGGTCGGCAGTTTTGGGGAAAGCTCCTTGTTTTGCTTTAACAAGATCAGTGGGCCTGGTCCACGCGATGAGCATGCAGCCCACAGACAACCCGCAGAGCGCTCATTGCGCTGGGTTTGATAGCGGAGTCGTGCGGACTTTATGAAAACGGAAGTCCGGGCCAGTGCCGAAGGGAAATGTCGTGCAAGGATGGTATTCGTTCGCTGGACAAGTAAGGGCGATATAAATTTGGTAAGTATTACAATACGCCATCACTCCCTTGAGGTTAATAAAGACGAGGGCTTTCATATCGTGTGCGCACACGGTCTTCGTATATCTAGACAACTTCCGTCAGGCAACTTGAAGTCGGATTCATTCAGTAATCCATCCTACTCCTAGGACCCGACCCAACAACCTGACATCTAATGCCGATGTTTTTGCATGTCAGCGAGGTATACGACAAAAAATAACACGCATTGCACAGTAATATGCTTCAAACGTGGCTTAGTGGATGGGTAATAGCGGAAAGAAATCGGTATTACGGAGATGACGCGTGAAGCTTCGGTGAAGTGACAACTTCTAAGATCTCCTCCGGTTCACCGAGGGGAGGGTGGTGGCGATGCTTCCCACTCTATTGGGACTTCCTCCTCCTCAATCGGCTGAGTCCCGTCAATGGAAACCTTTTCGGACTGCTGGGCTTCTACCAATGTGGCAGCTTCCGACGGAAGGAGCACGTCCGACATATCAACGTCGGGAATCGGAGGGAATGACGCTGACTCAGCCGCTCGGCACTCCGGCTCTTCACCCTTCCGGTTCTTCTTTCCAGCGGGAGGCTTAGAATGCATTCCAAAGAGGGTCGTCTGTCTGGTGAGGTCCTTCTTTTCCTTATCTTTTCCCTTCTTATTTGTTGGACCTGGTTTAAACAATGACATGAGCTAAGTAAGGGAGAGATATCGAAGGTGCTCACGATGATTGCTTTGGTCAGTCTCGACGGCTTCTACTTTCTCGAAAAAGCTTTCGCTTTTTTGAATCGGTTTGCTGAGATCGGGTTTCCGTGCGAAAGGGTTCTTCTTTGCGTCACCCATCAATTTACGAGTAAACGGATTATCCCCTACGAATTGTTAGCTCTTGGAAAAATGTCTTCCGCACATGCCTACGTTTTGGAGAAGGAATGCTTGCATCGGTTTCAACAATTGCGCGCCGTTTATTGTCTGCGTCGGGCCCATTGGATCCAGCGTCGCCTTCTTCATCCCTTTTCCTCTTGCCGTCTGGAGAAGTAGAACGGGCGGCTGTTTGGGAGTTTCGCTCATTGAATAGTCGAACAGGTGCATTTGACATGGTAAATTCTGAATGTTCCACGACACCCGCTGAGCGTGTCAGGCCCGGTCTCTCGATCTTGGGGGGAGCGTTAAAATTTTGTAGTAGTTTCGGTCGTTCCATGTGCGAATCTTCCTGTTCAATCCGTCGCCTCCGCTCCCTTGCTTCCTCCACTGGGCTTGGACCGTCTTCGCGCCAACGCTTGATTGCTTCAATCTTCTCCTGGAGACCTATCAATTTATAGAACCCCGCAAGCTGACTGGCAGCAGCTATGGAATGTGTAAAATGCAGGCGCTTGGCTAATTCCAGAACACGAGGCGCTTTATCCGCTTTGCAGGCAGCTTGAATCAGCTTGATGATCGATTTATCGAGTTCGACTTCTCGTTTATCCAGCTTGGATGACGTCAATTCATCACCTAGTGCATCACGAGCCAAGTTAATGTGTATCCGCTCCCGGGCAATTCTTCAAAGCCATAAGCATGTGGAACCAAGAACACAATATTGACGTACTTTTCCTCAATAAAAGCTTCGGAGGGATCTTTATTTCGGAAGGGTAATCTAACATGCAGTTCTTGCGTGAGCGGCCTCGGGAACCCCGGGTGTTCTTGTTTACCCTGTAATGGGACATAATTCGCGTAGGAAATAAGGGCAATGAGAATACACCCGTACCTTTAAGATAACACATGTCAAAGTATCTTGTGATAAACCAACTGGCCAATATGATTCATCCTTGCCTTGTCTACGCTCAAGGGCACTCGTATCCAGAAGACGTGCCCAAGCCGCACGATTAGGCCTTCGGAAGTGGATCATAATGTGCATAAACCCAGCAGAATCATATACCGCAGGCGCCTGTTCCAAATGCGTTAATACAGTATAGCGAGTTTGTGCAAAAACGCACCCCCTCCGTAGTTATACCGATCCATTTAAGTACGTGACCCTTAGGGATCGGCAATGGCTTCGCTTGGAGAACCTCAAAGTCGTCGAAAGATATCAATGTCGCCGTCAATCCCTGCGAGCCTAGCAAAATAAAGTTGAGCCACACTACAACGGAGGAATCACGTCACTAACCATCGATGGTAGTAGCACCCGGCCTATGGATGACGACCACGTATTCCTCTCCGGCAGCCATAGTCACGTACTCACCCTCTAGACCTAACACGACACGCTCAAGACCAGAGCCACTCAAAAACGTGAGGTCTCCGGCGCTAGTTGCAATCACAATGTTTCCTTGGCCCTGAATATCTCCTCCGGAGGACGAAAAATCTCGCAGAGAATGCAAGGGTTTCTCTCCTCCAGCAGCTAGACCAAGGACATGCTGGCCCAAGGGAAGCATGTAGCTCCAGTCACCCTGGGAAGACCAAGTCCCGTAGGGTTTGTAAAGAACTTGGGCAGGGTGGTCTTGCTCCGGCGGGCATGCAAGGAGCACGCCACGTTCACCTACGCCGTGGTTAGCATGGAGCGCACAAGAGTCACTCATACCATGTCGATACTCACCTACATAACCTATATCATATTTGAAATGGTCTGAGAAGTGATAACTCTTGCGCGCCGATAGGTCATGAAAACCAACATTGACTATGTGGTGCGTATCCTGATCCGTGACATCAATCCATCCAACCATATTGTAGGCTATATGAGGGTTTGTATCGACTGATATCCTTGAGTAAAGAATAATAAACCTACCAAGGTACCGTTTCTTGCCATCCATTGGCGTTGATCCCGGTTGGAAAGCCGCCTGTGCTTTCGTTATGCTCACTGTATGTTTTTCGTTAGTGACAATGCAATCACACCGCACCAAACGCACCCATTTCCTTTACGAACCCATCTGAAGCTTGCTTCTCGCCATGTGCATCCTCCGCTCCCATGCCAATATCATCAATTATCCAGTCATCGCCATAATCTCCAATAGCACCGGCAACACCGTCATGGTCTCCGTCTATTGGGTCTTCTCCCCACAATGTAGGTGTGGATTTGCGCTTCATAGGGACGCCTTGTACTCCGCCGGCAGCAGTTGCTTTTATGGGATCCGGTGAACCCGCAGGAATTGGGTCCCGCCACCAACTTAGTATCCCTCCGGTATCCGACCATGCAAGGAGGTTCTCCGACGGTGAAAATGCAATCTGTGTAACCAGGGAGTCGGGAGAACAAGCATGCCTACCCACATTACTCTTTGAATGTATTCTCCGCGTGAACATAAATCCCCTCACCTCCAAAGAACATGCTTCGTTTGGGTGCTCCAAATATGGATTCCCTCCTTGCAGGCACTTGCAAGGTAGATTCCGTTGACAGAAAGTGAGAGTGCGGTTGTGGCTCCTGTCGCATTGGGGTCCAAAAGGCTAAAAGACTTGACCCAATTCAGCCGCGAAATGGAAATAATTTCTATAAAGGTAGTTTTCAGTATTTCAACCAAGTGCAAAATGGCGATGTGCATACCGTGAGTCCGGGAAGATACGAAGAAGTATTGTCCAGATGGATGCCAGACTGCAGAACAGTCATGCATAAATTCCGATGACCTGAGTCGCCCTGGCTTAGCAAGAGTATAGGTTAGCAAAGGGGGATAATGATATTACTCAGAATCTGCAACGGCAGGAATAATGCCGTCAATAAGCCTCTCGACCCTCGGTTCAGATTCGGATACGTCCCACACAGTTATTGTGCCATCGGCTCCGCTGGCAGTCTACAGTTCATTAGTCCGTGAATCACCGAGGGAGTCACAAAAATATACGAACAAGAAGTGTACCTGATGGGTGCCAAGTCAACTTCCGCACACATTTCTTGTGGCCACCCAGAACTTGAACATTAGTAACTTCATGCAGATCCACAATCTTGACTGTCGTTTCACTGGGGGTCATCAGCAGTCGAACAACGCAGAGTAACAAAAAATGCACTCAGTTGAAATAGCGATACGTTTCCCTGCGGGGTTGACAGCAATTGCCCGGATGGATGCTCCAGCCGCGTTCATGACCAATTCATTCAGATCGGGTTTTCCATGAAGGTAACAGCGGACATCAGAATCTTTGCTTCCGGATAGCCAATAATCATTCTAACGGGTTCAATAATAGGGCACGACAGGGTTGAATATACACCTGAGAAGTCTTACAGGACAGAAGGATTCAGACATACAGAACTTGTGATCGCAGTGATTCCTTCATCTGCTTCGTATGCAACTTCTGGTTCCTGGTATTGATCTTTATCCATTTGCCATATCCGCACCAGACTGTCTGAACCACCACTATACAATAGCCTTTTCATTGAGATGCGAGGATTACAGCCTTGTCAAAAAAACAAGTAGTACCAAGGGAAAATATGGCTCACTTTCCATCCCGCGAGAAGGAAACACACGTGTAGCCGGGTTCATGAGCAGAATTGGTGAATGCCTTCGTCGTACTGGCCATGATTCAGATCCAGAGTCGCCGAGAGAGAAGCCGCCAACTCGGTCGCGACTCTTCTGATGTCACGTTTCGCGTACCGTTACGTCACGTGAAACGTGACACGTCAATACATAAACGGGTGATGCGGCAATGACCCGGGACGTGTTTGGAGGGTGCAAGCTAAAGTACATGGGCGATAGCAGGCGCAGACATGAGCGCGAACAGAACTAAAACGCAATAGCATAAATAAGGGACTACAAACACTAGTGATGGACTATGTACCACAATCCGCTCATACAGTCAAGCAGGCATCTAATAAGCTTCTAAACGGTCCATCAAGGACCCCTGACGTAGAACCTCCGAAGCCTTCAAACTGTAGACTGTGCAACGGCCTTCCCATCTGCTTCCTCCTGCACAAAAAGGACAAAACAATATCCCAGTCCAAGTGCGGGCTCTCAAATTGCAACGCGTGAAGTTCCGGAAAAGCACCTCGTCTAGCGTCATGCGTGAGGTACTTGAGTACCGAACACATACTATATCTTGAAAGGGAAAGGCTCTGTATGTTTGGTGCGGCGTGCACGAGAGCACTGGCGAGATCAGAACCTTCGAATGGTCCGCCGATGGTGACATGGCGGAGGGGAAGGAATCGTGGAGCTTCACGCTGCAGATACCGCGAGAATGGGTGGAGTTCTCTAGACGACGAGACGTTTGTGAAGTCGAGGATGAGCTCTTCTAGTACCGGAGTGACAACCATTTCCAGCAACCCTGTCAGATAGGTTCTTGGTATATCGGGGCCAGGTTTGAGAGTCAGAGAACGCAAAGAAAGTAGTTCAACGACACCTGACGCCTGCGAGCGATCAAAATCGACGACTTCATCAAGGAGTGCAAGGTGCGACAGGGACTGCAATCGACGTAATAGATCAAGGAGAGCTGTTGCAGGAAGCCCAAGTGTCGGAAGCCCGGACAAGGTGAGGGAAGTGATAGTTATGTTTGGTAGCGTGGTCGCAATTGAGATTAGTACCCCAAACTCCACATGGGTCAATGCCGGGAACGAGGAGAAGGAGAGCGCGGGCTCCTGCATCCCACCGCGCGGATGATGAATGATCATTTTTGTCAGCAACGGTGCATTACTGCGACTGAGGCCTTCAAACAACCCCGGGATGGTGACATTTGTGCGTATCTCCAAGCCACGACAAACGTGCATATGACTGAGTATAGTGGCGGTGATGCGTAGATAATCTTCGGCCAAAACTTGATGGGGATGGATCCCGCAAATGAAGTGCTGCCTGAAGACGACGTCCAATGGTAATCCTCGCGAACGGGTTAGGTACAGTTCCACTAGGTCGGCGGACTGGTTGATGTAGAGGTAAATACGAGTCCAGAGCGATGGTATTCCGAGAGCTACAGCTCGCCAGTATTTTGAGACATGAGATAACAGTAGCTCCGGTCGGGCAGCGGCTAGCGAAGATTCCGTTCTGCTAAGTTCGGAAAGGGATGGCTGACCGTCTGTGTGGGTATTTGATTGTCCTTTCAGTTCCCGGAAAATCATCCCGAGAACTTCGAATGGTAATACAGAGATGCCTGAACGAATGCGATTAGGACTTTGAAGTAGTTTTCTGAGATCCGCAGCTTTACGATACAGAACGTCTAATGCACGCTCTGATTTCCATATCGTGGACATGAGCTGAGCGAACTCTGTTTCCATGGTCGAAGAACACCTAATAGTGGACATCGTAAATAGTAGTCATTGGTGTTGTGGAAGTTTCGTGTTAAGAAAAGCTCACCTGGCTGGAAGGACTGTATGTACACATAGCGGACTTGAGCCTTTATACGGTCCATTTTGGGGCAGTGCTCTTGTGCCCATGTCTTGGCAAGGAAGCAAATTGGCTAACACGTGCATATTTACGACCGACGAGTCTGATGACGTACCGATCGACAATCGCAAGAGTTACAGATATTGTGTGGATAATATCTGGATATTTGATGGCCATCGCCGAGACGCGTGGACAGTGAAATGGAATGACCACTTTCCTCAGAGCTTCTCGCAGCCTTACGTTTAAAGCATTTCATGCAACATGAAGAATACCAGCTTGAGCTTGTTTGCTGCCGGCGTTAGAGCGACACGCAGTGCGTTGGCCACGCTGCCCGGCTGGCGGGAAACCCGTTATCCAGCTACGTACGAGGGATAGCCTGTGACTTGGCATCAAAGAGAGGGAGCGGGTTTTGGACATATTACATACCTGGCAGAGCAGCCACACTGTTGGCATAAACGCGTTAGGTTACCGGATGCAGAAACCGTGGCCGATGCCTTCAGTAAAAAAACCATTAGCAAGGTGTCAACTAGTTTAAACACTGGCCGAACTACCTTGACCAGTTTTCGCGATACTAGTAGCCCTGGCACGGATTTAGTGGCGGCCACAATGCTGGTCTGATAGGCTTGTGGCACCATTTTGGGGTACCTAATTGCTCAAGCACGTGTGACACGCGTGACATATGACGTGAGTCTAAGTGGTTCCGCGATTTTTACCCACGCTCGGCCGTCACCTAGACATCAACGACACGAACCAGGTAACTTGGGCTTCGCTTGCATTCGAGCGAATGCTGATCACACTCATCACCTACTAGATCAGGTTGTATGCTGCAAGGTGGACTCAAGAACCGGAATGTCAGGCCAGACCGACTCCTTCAACCATTAGCAGCTGAAAGTTGGGGGTCTCGAGACAGTTTAGCACAAGAACTCAACATGTCAGTGGCTCGATGCACGTCATTATAATGGATTCAGCCTGGATTACTGAGAGCCATTAATATAGGTCATCCGGTGGTTGACTGTGATACAGGCTAGCCATTCCCAGTGGCACTGTAAAGCTGTGTCAGTTGGTTGAATTACGGCCAACCTCACGTTTTCCAGGTCCCCACTGCAGGGGCTGCATTCGCGTGCCGGTGACTTCCTTGACAACTGAGGACGATACCAGATAAAATGATGGAGTCCAATTGGCAGCTGCCCATCATGTACAAAATCTGTGGGGCCAACCCCATTCTAAACCCTTATTCCACGAGGCGCCCGAACTCAAGCGATGATTCTACGGGCATGGGCTTCTCTTTCCTCTTGTGCCAGGTCTGCTTACCAGAATTTAAAACAGCTTTGCGCCCCGATTCTATGGCACTTGTATATATCTCGGGCAAACTCTGCCTGCCGTCAGCTGTTTACTTTCCCAGACAGAGATAACGCCACATGATGGGGGCTTGTGACCATGTCTTGATCTGTCTCGACTTCACAGGTGCGCAGATCCGGACCGGGCGATGTTCAGGGCTGCACTTCAGGCTTCCCTCTTTCCACGAGAATGTCGAGGTCCTGCTCAGCCTATAAAGGCTTTAACTTAATGTTCACAGGATCCCAAGTTTCCGTAGCCAAACTCTACAGCTTCATTGTCATCATGCTATCCAAGCTTTCCCTTTTCGCCAACATTTTTCTTGTCTCTGTGGTTCTGGCTGCTCCTTCCTCTCGACTAGAAGCTCGCCTGGCTCGTCATCGCGAGAATCGCCAGTCGCAGCCTCTCAACCGCGCCTTGTCGCCTACTGACAACGCCTCTAATGTACAGTACAACGCTAACTGGGCTGGCGCTGTCTGGAACAAAGGCAATGCTCGTACCATCCCCGTTCATCCAGAACATGCTTGACCTTACGCTTTACCAATAGGGGACCTTTGCTAGCGTCACTGGTACCTTCATAGTCCCTACCACTTCAGGTGCTATCGGCAGTGGAGCTTCCGCCTGGGTTGGCATTGACGGTGATAGCTGTCAGAACGCTATACTTCAAACCGGTGTTGACTTCACGGTTGGCAATGATGGAGTGCCAATGTATAATGGTGAGATAACGATTGTTGGTATGGATTGGTTTTCATGGTCTTGTCGTTGAATAGCTTGGTACGAGTGGTATCCTGACGGCGCCCTTGATTTCTCTGGGATCACCATCAATGCAGGCGACGTCATCAGAGCCACGGTCGCTGCTTCCTCTACGACTTCTGGTAAAGCAGTTGTTGAGGACTTGACCACCGGCAAGACCGTCATACAAGACTTAAGCTCATCTCACGCTCTTTGTGGGCAGAATGCTGAGTGGATCGTGGAAGACTTTCAACAGGGCGGCGGCCTTGTTTCCTTCGCGGACTTTGGAAACGTCACCTTCACGAGCGCTAGTGCCTCTGGGCCTCATGGCAAATACGCCCCCTCCGGTGCCACCATTGTTGACATTCAGCAAGACAACAAGGTTCTCACATCGTCTTCTGTCAGCGGATCTAGTGTCTTCATTTCGTACCAGTGAGCAGGTGATAGTTTGTGTTAGTTTAGCGTCGAAGCCATGTGTACCGATATCAATTTTCTAGTTTCGTTACCCTACATATGTATCTTAGTCGATTGCATCATTTCATTTTTAAGTTGCGCTATTCCTGGCGCGTTCCATCAGGTGCCAAGAACATGGACTTGTCCAACCTAGATGAGCAGGCGAGCCTCCTAAGTCACCTTTAAAACTCGCCTTGCGGACCCGCTCGCTTATATGGCAAAGTACGCATTCCCGTTTATATTGATGCAATGACGACAGGTCTCCTGACCAAACCAGGCACGGACTTGACGTAAGCCGGCCACTCCATGAGTGCTAGCAGGAAATGGGAACGGGGATTTCCACTGATAACGAGCGAAGCATTGACCTATGACTAGGAAAGCAGAATAATGAAACGTTCAGCTGACTCCAAGCTGTGGCGGGCCATTCTGATTGATTTATATAATATAGCGTTTCAATTAGCTTTATTGAGCTCAGCCTGGTGCAAATTACTCGTTGTCAGCAAAGATCAAGATCTCTCGCCCCTTCAAGTTGGGCTAAATGCTGTTGCAGGACCGCCGCTAATTCAGGCTATTGCTGGATTTAATTCGAGTCTTGCGTAAATAACACGTTCTTTGATATCTGGTGCATGTCACAATACTCCCGAAACCATTCGCCAGCAGGCCCGATAGGCACGGGAACTTAAAATACCAGAACGCTCAGTTGCGCCCGGCGCCAGCGCATCGTGCAACTCGAAGTTTAGGGCCCTAGTGGACTCCGAGCTTGATCTAATGCATCCAAAAACGGGATAGCAACGATGGGCTCACCTTTGGCTCGGATCTGAGCCCGGGCTTAAGCACATTGGAGTACTAGGAACCTCAGTCAGGGGCAGCAGTGGCTGAGTCTGACGTTGCGCCGAGGCAGCAGCTCAGGTTGACTAACCGCTGTCCGATTGGTCCATCAGACATGTCGGACTTAGACCGGTCCGAAGCATGACTCGGAGGAGCCGCCTGAACGTGCACTTAATATCAGGGTGTTATCACCAGAGGAGGACGCGAGGCGAACCAAGCTCTACATGTCCTAATCAGGAGGTAGTCAGGAAGGGTGGTTATGAACCAGTCGGATGGCCCAGGTAGATGAATATGGTTAGTCGACAAGAACGTAATTGGTTTCAATGGCCAATAAATTGATTTTAAGGAGCATGCCTGTGGAGCGGGGATACGATTTCGGCAGCGGCAAGTTGAGAGAAGAGAAGAGTTGGAGTAGTACATGTGATTTCCAAAATCCCCGCAGTCTCCTCAACAGCTGTTCTCGGAGCGGGCATACTAGTACCTAGCGCCCGAGTTAATCTCGATCAAACACCAAAGTCAGATACACAATTCGCGTTCTCCCGGACGACTAAGCGCACGTCCGGTGCCGTCGCAGTTCTATGACATCCGCCCCGAGTCGATCAGATCGTGCCCAGAAAATGAGTGAGTTGTAGCCACAATAGTAGCACCTGAGTAACTTGCTATTTGTCGTGTCCGACGGTGCTGTACGGCGCTCACCTACTTGCAACAACTGGTCGCAAGGGAATCAAATTGAGGTATCAAGTACCTCTATCGTAGGTGATACATTGGCCCTTTCATCTAAATACAATCCGCTACCTGTTTAGATAATACGACACGCTGACTGACCATCCATTTACTGGTATGAAACAATGAGGTCAGATCCACTGGTAGAAACGGAGGTAAGGACCTCTCCGTTCTGCTGAATATCTAACAGGTTGGCGCCAGAGGGTGTATAGGTACCATCAGGGCCGGTGGCGCTGGCATCACTGAAGGTCACTGTGCCAAAGTTGGCAAAGGAAACAAGGCTGCTGCCCTCCTCGAAGTCTTCGACGATCCACTCAGCGTTCTCCTGACAAAGAGCGGAAGAAGAGGTGATGTCTTGTGTGACCGTCTGACCGGTAGTCTGGTTCTCGATGACAGCTGTACCAGAGGTTGTAGAGGAAGCGGTGACAGTGGTGGTAATGACGTCACCAGCACTGATGGTGATGCCAGAGAAATCGTAAGCGTAGTCGGGGAACCATTCATACCAAGCTGTTCGATGCAATCAATCAAGCTAAACCCGGGTTCAGAGTTTATGATCACTTACCATCGTATGAGGCGCTTCCGTCGCTGTTAACCGTGAAGTCAACACCGGTCTGAAGGATAGCATTCGAGCAGGTGTCGCCATCAATGCCCACCCAAGCGGAGGCTGCACTGCCGCTAGAGCCCGAAGGGGTAGGGACGGTAAAAGTACCAGTGACAGAGGTGAAAGTTCCCTGTTTATGAAAGATCAGCATGAACCTATTCATATATCCGGACTATGGGAACGACACGAACATCACCCTCGTCCCAGACAGCGCCAGCCCAGTTGGAACTGTACTCTACGTTGGAGATACTTCCAGCAGGCGCCTCTACACGCTGGACGGGCTGCGACTGGCGATTCTCGCGACGGCGAGCCAGACGAGCCTCTAGCCGAGACGAGGGAGCAGCCAAAGCCACAGAGGCAAGCAAAAGGTTTGCAAGAAGGGCAAATTTGGAGACCATTGTGAGAGTGAAGGGGCTTTGGATCGCGATGCAACTGGAGCCTGAGGGATTGAGAGAGCATCTTTGAAACGTTTTATACGCTGCGTAAGTTGTAAGTTCTCATGAAAAGCGCCGATATGTTTGCTTTTGATAGGGAGTGTGGCAAGGGTCGACTAGCTCCGATCCTTGTTGCTGAGTGGTCATGACCGGCAAAAATACACTCGTGACTCCAACCATGTGCCTCCAGCTTCGGTTCAGGTATTTTTCGCGCTTCGTGGAAAACAAGGAGCATAAATCAGAAAAGACAGAGAGGGCCAACCACATGGAAGTAGAGCCTCACCTGCAGGTATTTTCGCAACAGGCGGAGCAAGGTGTGAAATGGGAGACGCCACCAAGTGAACAGTTGACTCCGGCTGAACAGCACCGCAAAACACAGCTCAACGCATCACATTTTTAGCGTGCGGACATAATGAATGCAATGGCGGCACCTTGATACGCTATCAGCACGTAGAGAGAGACTTTCTTATGCGGCACTGAAGAAAGTGGGCTCGCACGAGAGATAAAGGTTCCGTCTTGGACCACACGAACCGCAATGGCAATCGGCCCGATGGGCCACACGCGCTCATGAATGACGTAGCGAAGTAGACTATGACCAGCGGAGGCGCCGGCCGGGTCGGAGCGACCATAAGATGTTGAGACCTATTATGGCGGTACGAAATCAGCACAGGGACCATGTTGTCCGCGGCTACGCACCACATTGCCCAGGAGAAATGCCGGGGCAGTTATCTGGCCCTCATGGCTGATATGCCCTTTGGAATGTGGCGGACTGCGGCTTTGTTCTTTCCCCCATGTAATCCCGTCTTGTCCCTGATTCACGGTTAAAACATCCTTGTTCTCTGAGGTCTAAGTTGCATGATTGAATGCCCCTGAACATGTCTGCTGAGTGTGTTGGGATAAAGCTAGGCTGATCTCAAGGAATAAGCACATGCTGTGCACAGCCGGGCCGACCGGTGGAGCTTCCGGTAACGGCGCCCGGGACTCCAGCTCAAATGTTCAGAAATGCATCGGCAGCGCGGAAGCCGCAGTGTTTGATTCTTCTAGGGATACGATAACAGAGCTTGAGCCATTTCTCCGCTCCCTCTTTTCTTGGACGTCCTTATCGCGGCAATCACTGTGCTTGGCTACGACGCGAACAGATCGACGGCCTGAGGGTGTCATTGTTTATCTCAAAGGGTATATTACTCAGCTCACACATGTGCAAAGTCCGTGAGCCATGTGACCATCGTTCCAAGTATGTCGCCATGATCTGCAAGAACTCGTGGCGCCTGCCGGGACGACCGCGACTTCGACTACCCCAGCACATGCTGCCTCTTCATTCCACGATGCTAAGCTAATCGCGTGAACATCAAACCCTCATGGAGAGGATCAATTCACCGACTTTCGTAATGGACGGTCCGCACGGAGCAGCACAGCACTGATATCATGCCGTGGCTTCCTTCATCCGTTCCCTTTCCGCCTTCTTGGTGCGCCGAGTACTTTCGCCCCCCTCACCACTTTCTCGCCGCTTCCGTTTACTTGCTTTTTCATGTCGCTCTGCCTCTTCCTGAGCACGTTTTGCCTTTTGACTTGCTTGGGCTCGATCGGTGAGTCTTGCAAGATGCCTGAACCCATCCTCGTCACTCTCCTCTTCGTCTTCCTCCTGCTCCTGTTCACCCGTTTCGTGGGCCGCGATCCCCGGCGTCGAGTCCTCGTCAACGTCAAAGGAGGCTGATTCTTTGTTGGAGTGTGGGACATGCTCGGAGAACGGGTCCGATTGGATAGACCCTTGCAATGACAGCATCTCATTCGCCACTGTCAGCCTGTCGGACTGAATATTCAGAAGGGCGTCCAGACGGGTCAGATGTACGAAAAGGCATACCCGATCACCGTGAATTCCACATAGCCGTCCGGATCGCCCATTTTTGATCCCGTCAAGTGGTGCACCCATCGACCGCTACTTTCCGTTTCCTGAGCTTCTCCAGATGTCTTGACATCTGTCATCTCTGTGTCCTCCTCCCCACCAGCCAGATCCTTTGATACACCATCTCTTTCTCTCCCGAATTCGGGATCATTTTCTGCTGGCCCGTACTCAAACACCCATTGCTCCTGCGGGATATGATGACGGGGGATCGATACATTGAAGGTGCGGTGCACAAGGAGGGAGATGTGATCAGGAGAACACAAGTTTACTCGACCCACTATACAAACGATCGCAGGGCAGAGGGGATAATTAGATGCGACGGACAACGAATAGACACGACATGCCTAGTTTCATCGAGACCCGGGGTGCCCAGACGGTCGCATCAAAGCTCACGTTACAGACAGCAAAAGGGCAGTCCCCGCGTATACTTGCAGTGTAATCCATAAACCGTATGTTGGAATGTGCCAGGAGTACGCCTTGCAGGGACGGTATATACCTGTCCACATCAAGTCAGCCCTTTCCAACAGGAAAAGCACGGTCACATGCGCCAACGCTCACCGCATGACCATGCTATCCAACATTTCTTCCGCTCCCGCGCGCATATTAGAGGCAAAGACAGGGGGTATAGAAAGGACAAGGCCGGCATTGATCGTGCAAAACGCGCTCGGGAGGTCCGGGTCCACCGCGCGCGACTTTCCTTTATCTCGAGAGGACGTCGGCTTGTGCTTGCGGGACTCATCCCATGGTGATGGGTCCGGTAGAGTGGCTACCTTGCG
This sequence comes from Fistulinella cinereoalba, assembly GCA_038089115.1. Classification (NCBI taxonomy): domain Eukaryota; kingdom Fungi; phylum Basidiomycota; class Agaricomycetes; order Boletales; family Boletaceae; genus Fistulinella; species Fistulinella cinereoalba. The sequence goes on along the minus strand of JBBPKG010000118.1, from coordinate 17,994 downwards.
TCGTTTTTCTTTCTTCTTCTTCGATTCCCCAAAGATGGCATCGGGGACTTCTGAGGGCCGATGTTTCCGTTTTTTAGTTGGCGGGTCGGACAGGGTGCCCATGATAGGTCAAACGGACTCGACAGTGTGCCGTTGCGATGAGCGCAATTTTCGAGGTCACGTGGTCCTTACAGAGAGAGCTCGGGGAAGCATTTGCTGAGAAAACCGCTGGTGGACGTTGCCTCGATGGTATGCAGTACCTCCTCCGTAGCCACGCCGCTGACACGCCGTCCTAGTCTGCGCCCAAGCTCATTGGCCAAATTCTCCTGACTGGCGTGCAGATATTCGGAAAGGCCCTCGCTGCAGCTGGCAAACAGGCAGTTCAAAGTGCGCAGCGTCCGTGTATGATGAAAAGAGTCCCCGCATGACCGCTTTTATTGTTTGCCCCCCAGATGCCAAGCACCGTCCGGAGGCGCTGAGTTCTGACGTTGGAGGCGTGCGCAATGCAACGTCTGGTTCGGCCACCGACACGTTGACGCGCGAGCACCGTATGACGCTGGACGAGGCCCATCTCATTCTGAACGTGAAGCGTGGGGAGGCGATGGAGAGTATCCTCAAGGCGAGTGGCAGCTCATGCAAGCGGTGGCGGACCGGCTAACGGTGTGCTCGCTTAGAACTATGAACATTTGTTCAAGGTGAACAGCCCTCGTCCGCCGCCGGACCCACCAGCGTCCGGCTCACGAGCCGGTAGACAACCGCCGCCACCCGCACACTCACATTACCTGCAATCCAAGGTCGTCTGTGCTCGTGAGCGGATAGAGGCAGAAGCACGTGTCGGCCAGCCCGATGCACCAGCGGAGGCCACAAAACTAGGGACCGAGTCCAATAGTCCAGGACCAGGATCGAGCTGACCATGCTACGGACATGTTATCGCACCTCATGACTTATTGCTAGATCATCCCCATTCATTCGTGTTCTACAGGCATTCCCAAATCACAGATACAACTAATTAACATTATGGCTACAGAGGATATGCGTGAGATTCAGCTGAGTATTGTGTAACATATGCAGAAAGGTAAATAGTCCTTCGATTTGGTTCCGACGACTACGCCTCCTTGACCGTCTGCGACTGGTGCCAAGCTTGTACTTGTCGGCGCCGTTCAAGCCACTGGAAAAACGGCAACGTGATGCACGACACTGCAACCCATGCGAATTGCACGCCAAAGTTGAGTCCAACTGGAACATACATCACAGTCAAAGACTATCCATGTCGTCTGCAAAGTACGACATACTCTCGTTTTTCGTATTGAAAAGCAGTGCACGGACGGTATTAGAAACATTATAGAATGGCATCGCATACCCATATCGAAATATGGCCGGGAGTATTTCGATGGGGTAATATGACACGGAAACGTTGACTAGGCCATATTATGAGTCGGTGGATGGCCTCTCCACGACCATGGCTTACCTATAATCCACAGCACGAGAAAAACCGGTACGAATTTGATCGTCAGAAGGGTGATCATAGACTCTAATGCCAATCCCCTGTCGACTGATGAGGACGAAAACCAAATAGCAACTCAAGTACAACTGACAGTGCAGCCATCGCTACCCAGGACATCATCCAATAAATCACGAAGCCAGCACCGCCATAGCTATGCGACGGTCAGTTCGTGCTCCGCAAGGTCATGAAGCCGGCTCACTATCGCCCAAATGGTGCACCGAATGCCAGACTCAGCAAGGCATACATCAACTGCAAACATGTTAGTCCGAGTGAATACATAAAAGTATCGCTGACCGAAACGAAAAAGTACAGAGTAATGGGCCAGAGCAGGCGCATGCAGATTAACGATCCTAGGGTCAAGCGTCTGCCGAACCCACTTTGCAGGTTCGCACCCATGAGCTGGTTCTGAATACAAGAGATTAGATGAGCAGTGTGTGTCGTCGGACCACCTTACTGTCAAGAAGAACTATACAACAAGATCGTCAGTACGCGTCCAAAGGACGTTTTTGAATGATGTCTTACCGCGAGGATCACGAGATAAATGAGTCCGACGAAATCAACGGCGGATGCCCTGAACTAGCTCGGTAAGGATGATCTCCCAAACGAAGGGGACGTACACAGGAACATCAAACGGCCTGAGGTCGTACACAGTGTAGTCGACAGATAGTGTCACGAGAGAGGGTGCCGTGCTCAGCAAGCTGGGAAGGTTTGGGTGAGACGCCAATTGCGTCGCAATGGTCAAAGTGACGGTCTGTGTAATGTTAGTGAGCATCGCAGTCAGCTGGGACCAATGTCATCAAAAGATCCAGAGGTCGCGTCGAATAAAACTCGCACCATCGGAGAGATGAGACTGCGACTACAAAGAGGTCAGCGGGTATCTTGTGCAGACCGACGATACTCACTATGCAGCTTCGTTCCTTGCGTCTGTAAGGTACGCACTGATCGCCAGAGAGGTATTGTATGCTGCATTGGTCGCATTGATGGCCGCCTGCAGATTAGCGGTCGCACCCGAATTGACTATCCGAAAATGGGCGTTCAGCAAACCCGAGGTTACCAAGCGCGTCGACACGCACTCGCGACGGCCACCCAACATTGATAATCGAGGACGGCCGCCTGAACGTCTGACGGACCGTTGGGAAAGTCTGCAGGGTTCTGGACCATCCATGACAACTCCTGATCATTGTGTATTCCCGCCAAGGCCTGCGTCACCGCCTGCCCGATCTCGCCCCCATCAAAGTCCTGCAAGTGCGTCAACGAAACGTCTCTCTGAATACGCCTCCAAGGTCACTTACGACAACATATCCTGATAGGTTGTGCACGTTCCCCGAGGACCTGCCGAGAGCAGCCCAATACATCGAGAGGATGGCGAAAATAACAAAGATCAGAATGATGACGGACGCGAAACTGATCTTGAGCCACGTATTCCGGGCTGTCACGGTACCCTGGTCCATATCGAAGATCCCATGGATGAACGGTTGGTCCTGCACCCGGATCAGCACGGGAAATGAGACACGAACGGGTATGACGTACCGGATCAACCAACGAGTGGTCGTATTTGGTTCCGGTATCTGGTTCGGGTGGCTGCTCAGGCATCGTAAGTGGGTCTGTAGTACAGAGCACACAAGCCTGGAGATGCGACAATTTAATGCAGGCAGAGAGCCGGGCTATCAAGTGGTTTCAGCCGCAACATATGCTGACTGACGGACTCCACGCTTGTATAATTATTAAGCCGTGGTCAGGGGTAAATCGGATGCTTCAGATCAGTCCAGTGATTATGTCAGTGAGGTGCGGTCTTCCGAGGCACGCGGAGCTGTAAGTCATTCGGCGGACGGTTTCGTCTTGACAGTTGATGTCCAAAAGAATGTGTGGATGATGCAAATAAGTACACGGTGGATGAGTTGGTCCATATAATATCACATTACGATTCACTACCTTATCTCTCCTTTTGCACACGAATCTATGCCCGAATCAGCGACGTTGCCTCCGCCTCGACTTCTTTTGTGGTTCTTCGTCAATCTCGACACGGCGCTGGCAAACCGGACATCGACCAGACACGTCCGTCAACCAAGGATCGATGCATGTTTTCTGTTTTTCGGTTCAGCGACGGAATGGGACACAGCATCAAGGGGGCACGAACGTGGAAAACATGGCCACACGCCAAGAGACGTAATGGTTGGGGCCCCTCGCCAGCATCCTCGAGCCGGGGCAGTGCATCACGCTCTTCCTCTGTGATATTTTCGACCTGATACACTGCCTCGTCTGCATGGGTTGAGAGTGGGTCTGGAGCATCTGCCTTGTCGGGATCGGGATCTTGTTGGGGTGTTGCGGAAAGCCTTTTCGGCTCCTCGAAGTCCATCAAGCAGATCGCACATGCCGCACGATTACCGTCTAGCCTGACGAAAGGGTATTCACACTGCTCCCAGTTGTCTTCCCAGGTCTCGGGTTCTTTGACGTTATCGGGGGGTGGCACGGGCGGCTTGGGGCCGCGAGCCTTGGCGTTGGCATCCGGGTTGTCCTTCTTCGAGATTTTTTTACGAAAGAATGCGAACCTTTTCTTTGATACGAGGACGGGTGGCTTTGGAGGATAGGTGTGAATAGGTTTTGGTAGGGTGATGGGTGCGGATGTGTCGTCGGGGGGCGGAGGAATGTAGATGACCAGGGGAATGCGATCGACGAGGGATTTGGGGAGTTTCCCGATGTCGGGCTTGATGTAGTGTGGATTCTGGAGGGGGTGACGGCCCAAGCATAGTAATATGATGCTGTAGAAGAGCTTTGATATAACGATTTCAGCATCGGGGCCATGTCTGGTGCACAGGACTGACCATGATGAAGGGCAAAACCATAAATACGAGAAAACCAAAGAGAACGACTTCCAAAACGAGCAAATACATTGTACAGAGAATGGCAAAAGTCAGCCACCAGACAAGAGGGGAGGCAAGGCGGCATGTGTTCACGGAGGTATATTCAAGGATGTGGGCGGTCAGGAACCATGTGAGGGTGAACATGGAGAGGAAGAGAGACAGGCTAGAACCGAGTCAGGATGGGGAGCGGATGAAGGGCGGCTGACGAACCGCGCATAGATGTGGCTGTAGGGTACTTGGGGATCGTCCGGGTTGGTGGGGGAGGGGGCGGGTCTGTCTTGCTGGTGCCGTCGGTGCCTCGGGTCGGGGGGAGACTCGGCGGGGTGTGGTGTTGTCTCGGGGTCCTCTCTTGGGGTGCTGTCGCTGGATGAGGATGAGAGAGGTGGTGGCGGGTGGATGAAGCTGAAGCTGCACTCACGCCGCGCGTATGCGGAGATAGTTCCAGTATGTGAGGCCGGACGAGAGGAGGAGGCGGACGAGCCAGAGGGAGTTCCAGGCGACGAGCGGACGTTCGCAGGCGTGGATCTGATCTGTGGTCGGATCGTGGGGGCTCTTGATCACGGAGGCCGCGCTGAGGACGGCGATGACAGCGACGGCCTGGGGCGGGGTGAGGCGGACGGAAGGCGGGGACGGGAGACTGACCTGGAGGGCGTTGTAGAGGAGCGTTCCGACGAGGGAGACGAGGGCCTTCCTGGTCCTGGACGCATCTGGCCCGACTCCGAGCCAGTCCTTGACGCGCTGGGGCCAGGAGCGTGGGGGGCGCTCGGTCGGGGGCGCGGGGGCCGGGGGCGTGCTGGGCTGGCGCAACCAGGGGGTCGGCCTTGGGCCGTCAGCGGGGGAGCAGGACGATGGAAGGCGGCATACTCTGTGGGTGCACGCTGGACGGACGAGCGGGCTGTGCGGGCCCTGGCGGGGACGGGCACGGAGGGGATGTCGCCGGTGGACTGTGTGCGGCGGAGCGACTGGGAGTCGAGCGCGGACATGGTGGCCGTGGAAGGAGCTGCCCGTGGGCCTGCTTGCCTGCGCCCTCGCCGGCGAGCACAGCATGCCCGCTTACATCACGCTCGTCTCCTTCGACGCCCTGCACACCCTCCTCGCCCCCGCGAAGCCCGTCCACGCCCAGTACGCCGACGTGCTCGCCCCCTTCCTCGGCGTGCTCAGCCCACCCGCCCTCGCCCGCTCCTTCAAAGCCAGTGAGTCCCCCCCCGGCCCGCCCATCCCGCGCCCACCCGCACCGAGGCCTCCGCCACGTCCAGAGCGACAAGCCCGCCTACCGCGCCGGCGCCCACCGCTGGTGGTCCGAGGTCGTCAGGCGCACAGCCATCGGCGCAGGCGCAGACCCGCTCGGTATGCCCCGTCCACACCCACAACGCATGTCCCAACACACGCCCAGCCGTCGACGCATCCCTGCACCACATCGTCCCCCGGCTCATGCACCGCTTCAGCTCGGCCGAGGGCTACCGCCTCTTCGACGACACCCTCCCCGTCCGTGCGTCCCCTCCCCCGCGTCCCGTGCCCGCCCTCACGCACAACCCAGTCCGCCAGCTGCAGCAGATGAACGTCCGCATCGCCCTCGTCAGCAACTCGGACGCCAGAATGCGTGCGCTCCGTCTGCCTATGCCGGCTCACCGTTGACCCCCCTCAGGCCTTGTCCTCGCCGACCTCGGCATATCCCCCTTTTTCCATGCCCTCTCGCTCAGCGAGGAGGAGCGCATCGAGAAGCCGCATCCAGACATGTTCCGACGCGCGTTCAGCCAAGCCGTCGGCACCACCGCCGATATCGCCCAGGGCGTCCACGTTGGCGACGACCTCCACTGGTACATCCACCTCTCATCCTCTGGTGCGTGCTAACCTCCACAAGCGACTATCACGGCGCCCGGTCCGCGGGCATGCAGGCCCTGCTCATCAGACGACCAAGCCCTGATGGCGATCAGGAACACAAACAGCCAGACGAAGACCTCGAACATGTCGATGTCGTCTCGAGTCTCCACGGTGTCGTCGACTGGGTTGCTTCGCGGATTCCGGTGTAGACTACTGTAGCTTAGTCCGACGTCATCCGGAACGGACGAGTCGATCATCTGTGCTGCCTGTCAGAAGCCGATCAAACACGTCCATAGATGCTTTGACAGGCGGGGTAGCTTCCTCGAAGACCCGTCCCAGAGTGATCCTGCCGTACCGCTTTCTGAGGGACGGCTGCAATATGAGTCCAACGCAATACAGAGAGCGCGATTTAGAACACGTTCGTGTCTGACCACGATCTCTCTTTCGGCGCCTCCCGCTGTTCCCTCACCGTTTTCTCCCTGGCAAGGACAACGTCTTGTGCTTTTTCGCCTTCTTTTAACATCGTCCATCGGATCACCCGGGGATCCTGGCGCAGTTTCAGAGCCAAAGAGTTGAGCGTCCTCGGCGACGTGTCAAAGTGCATCGCCCAATAGCTGGAACGGGTGAGAGACCGAAAGAAACAGCTGCACTCAAACTCACTCCCCGACGGTCTGGCTTTTCTTATGTCTCCTCATCACTTGAGGCAGCGTCTGCGTTCCCCAGTACTCGATGTTGCGGACGACGCCGCCCTGGTCCATCACATGGCGTGCGGACATGCTGACCAGGTCTTTAATATGTCTCTAAACAGCCTGGGCAGTCAAAATTCAAGTGCCTGGTAGAGAGGGAGGCAGCGCGCACGTATTCCCGAAAGTGAGCGGCTATGCAGAGCATCTTGTAGAACGGCATGGTGCAATTGCGCCGGTCCTTGCGCTGGTACAAAACTTGTTTGCGATTTCTGACGTTGTTCCCATGGGACGGGTTACATAAGCAGCCCGACTGATGTAGTTACGACATAGTGAGGAAGAAAAGGATACATGCCCTTGCACCGGGTTGGGTTTAGATCATCCATGTCTTCGCACAGATGGGCTGAATCCGAATCGGGCCCGAAGAGATGACATGGCCGCGCATTGGAGCGGGCGTCCGTTCGGCGTGGCCGGGGTAGGCAACGGCACATCGGCGGCTTGCGTTTAATTTCCGGCAGACTCTGTGGGGGTCTACGATGCACTGTGGGTCTTTTGTAGCCGGGCACGTGTCTACTGATGCATGATCGGGTGCGAGCAGGTGTGTCGTCAGAATGAAGGAATCGGGCTACGTCGGTTTTCCCGCTGGGCTGCAGCGGTCGCAAGATAGAACGCCACGAGGAGGATGGCAAGTCCCCCCTCCGTTTTGGCCTGACGCGACCCAAAACGCCGGGCAGCACGCCGGGAGATGTGTGGTTGCGTAAGGTGGGCGTGTTCGTAACCAGACAGACCTTCTCCGATGATAAATGAAATTGATATAGAGGAATTCGGGTGGCATTTTGCGTCATGCAGAAAGTGCTGCGATAGCTGCGGACACTGTGTACCTGGCGAGGATTGCACCGAGAACTCGCCAGACTGGACATATTTCCGTGCGCGACCAGCCATCCGCACGCTTCCTTGTCCTCGACGCTTGCGTCACCACTCTGCGGCTTGGTGAGTGCGTCAATCTCGCTCGAAGACGTCTGGCCGGTCATACAGTTGCTATATTGTGTGACGTGTTTGCGCCTTCTCCGGCGGTGTGGAAGCACCCTCTGTACTTATATGCAGTTCCTCCCAACCCCCTTGTATCGCCACCGGATGCATGTTGCTCGTGTCTCCGCACTACTGACGGTTTCTTACTCGTACCTTCCAAACTGTGCGTCCCGCGTGCATGCGCGGAGGTGCACGAGATCCTACCTTCTTGCAGCATCGCTTCTCTGTACGTCAATGCCTCCATCAAATTAACCGCCCGTCCAGCCTATCCATTTCTTGCGTGGTTCCTTTTTCGTCCGAATGCTTCTCCTGACCCCTTCTTAAGCATTGTCTCCCCCCACAGACACCTTTTCGAGCCCCCTCCGCTGCCCTCTCCATGTCGCCTTCACTCCGCCCTGCCCCAGACGGCGCCTCGCGCCCGCCCCGTCTCCAGCCGTCACCCTCCCTCCCCAATTTGCGGTAAATACCTCTCCCCTGACTCGCGCCTTCCTGACAGCTTCCCACGTGACACAGCGGCCGCAACAGTATTTCTTCTGACGCCCAGCCCGCCCGCGCACAGCCAGTCCCACACAAGTCCCAGGTACCCCCCGCGAAGCTGTCCTCCGGCCTCGCCATAAAAGACACTGACCGCTCGACGAAGCGGTCCCCGCATCTCCCCAAAACCCAGCACTATCTCACCCCGCCCCTCACCCCAGCCTCGTCCCTCCGGAGCGACAGCACAGACCCGGACTCGACCGACCCCGCCGACGACCACGCCCAAAATCTGCCTTCCGGGGATTCTGCCGAGAGCCGCTTCTTGATTGTGAATATCTGCCACGTCATGCACGGCCTGCACTAACGGTCACATCAGATCGGCAACGTTCCAAGCGACCTCTCCGAGGATGTCATCGGCCCATATTTCCACTCGCTGGCAGCGCTTCCCGAAGACGCATCCCCGCCTCAAGCACAAGGCGCACCAAATTCTGCAAATGCTATCCAGTCCATCTATTACCGTTTTCAGGAAAAACGTGCCATCATCCTTGCATTCTACGACGTGCGCGATGCGGAACGCGTCAAGCGCCTCATAGAGTCCAACATACATCCACAGCATCGTCGCGAGGACAAGAGCATCGTCGGCGGTCCATGGGCGCAGGCGCTCACTTGCTTGTTCATAGATCCGGATCATTTCCGACAGGCAAGTCGGCTTGTATTCTCTTTCTAGCCTCTTCTGAAGCATTCCCAGCTCCTTGGTCAGTCGGCTATGACACACACAGAGGGCACATTCTCCGTGTCCGTGGGTGTCATGGTAGCAGAGCACGATCACCACACCTATTCTGGTTGGAGCAGAGTTCGCTTCTTTCTGCCCGTCAAGCTCAAAAGCGTCATGGCAAAGTATGGGGATATCAAGTCGTTCTGCCTATTAACGGAGGACGAAGAGAAATGCAACCAGGTAGGCTTTGGTTTGAATATATATATATTTGGGGGTGCGCAAGTCCGAAAGCCGCGCGCTGCTACCCGGACCATTCACACAGTCGCCGGAGGTTTCCACTTGATTTCGCCGCCCTAGATTCCGGTCTGACCATTTTTTGTGCACTCACCAGCTGTTCATGGTCGAGTATTACGACGTTCGTTCGGCAGAGTTGGCATGGGAGAGCTTGAATGGGCGGGTGGTCGACAACATGAAGCTTCGGCTTATGCGGCGAGATGGCTCGAGTGGTGGGGGTAGCGGTCCAAGGGATCTTGGAAAAGAAGATTTGACTGGCCCAGAAGGTCATCTCGGGGGTGGACATGCCGCGGAGCCGAAGACGCCCACGGCTTCCACGTACTTATCGCAGTCGCAAACGATCACGACCTCAAGTGGCGTTCCCTTCCCTCTTTTGAACGAGGCCGCAGCCCGCGACTGTCCGAGGTCTTGCGAACACGAAGGATCGAGCGCCGCCAACCTGGATGTGGCCCCCGTTGTAAATAGTCAAAAGTCCTCCTTTCCTGACCGCCAGAGACCGTCTTCTCGCTGTCCTCTGGACAGCATCGAGTCCTCCGCGGAACAACCCTATTCCGTTGACCATCATCACGAACGCGGCGTTGGCCCCGATCAGTTTGGCCGACGGGGATCCAACCATCTCTTTTTCGACGCCGTTTGTTCTCGCACTCACCACAGGCTGGCTGACGCTGATTTCATGCCCACTGCCAACGCTAACGCTGTTTCCTTTGATCGGTCACCAGCCTGTTCCTTTGAGGCTGCACCGGTTGTGGCTGGTGGCGCTACGGAGCTGTGCGCTCCACCATGCCCGGGGGTCCAGCCACACATTGTTCATGACTATTTCACACATTCTGACCGGTACACCGGGGACACATCTATGCAGCATCCCTGGGTTTCCTCATCTCTTGCTCACGGCATGCAATATCCGGTCTCCCCGCAATCGCCTATGCCCATGTGCCAGTCCATATTTTGGGACGGTTCGACGGGGACTTGGATGGCATGGGGTGCGCCAGGCGTCATGCAAGAGCAATGGCCTACGATGTCGGCGTCTATGGGATACTACCCCGGAGCGGTCTCCCAGGGTGTTCCCTATCCTTATCCCTCACATGTGACTCCGTCTATGACCCATCACCCGTACGGCACTCCCCTCCACCGTGAATATCCCACGACATATCCGGCTTCTCCGCGGGCTCCTCCAGAGAACAACCAACTCGACATTCGCAAAATCGAGCAGGGTCTCGACACGCGAACCACGGTCATGATAAAAAATATTCCGAATAAAATGACCGATAAAGAGTTGATCGCGTACATTAACAAAATCTGTCCGCGGCGTATCGATTTCCTCTACCTGCGCATGGATTTCCAGAATGGTAGGGAATCCGTGGCGTTGCCAGTGTTTCATCGTGTTGACGTTACTTGCTTTGCTAGGATGCAACGTCGGATATGCGTTCGTTAATTTTATTGGCGTGCCAGATCTGCTTCGGTTTGCAAAGATGACGCTTGGCGAAAAGTGGTACGCCGTGGTTGCTATCCGTTTTCCAACGAATTATGGACGTATGGGCGCAGGAACATGTACTCGAGTGAGAAAGTGTTGCAGATGAGCTACGCGAATTATCAGTAGGTGTTCACGGCATCGTTTGCCGACGTTGCTGAAATGAACGTGGTTCTGACAGGGGAAAAGAAGCACTCGTCGAAAAGTTCAAGAATTCGTGCATCATGGACGAGCGCGAGGAGTGGCGTCCAAAGATATTCTATTCTGATGAGGGTCCGAAACAGGGTCTTCCGGAGGAGTTCCCCAAGCCAACGCACATGCGCCGGAAAGAGCGCAGTTCGTACAATCGCGGGGCCTTATTTGTGCCAGGAATCACTGGGGGTATGGGGTGCTCCAGGACGTTCCTGAGCGCGACGGTGCCTCAACGGACGCATCGCTCGTCGGCGACGCCACAGGGCGACGAACGACCGCGGAGGGGAAACTACTCCGCGAACGAGAGCAACGGGCGGTGACAGGCTGTATTGGTCAAGAATCCAGCTCTGTTTGGTTCTGCTCACGCCGCCAGACACTTGATTCCACGCCGCTCTATCTGATGGGCTGTCTGGTTGTATACGTACTTTATTATCTTATATGTTAAAAGCTAACTGACACCAACTGTACTGCTCGTCCGTTCTCCCGCGATTCCGGTTATCGTTTGCTTTTTATTCAGAGTGTAATTTCGTACTTTTGACTAGATAGTTGACGACTGTATTGCAGCTGCTCTTCCTCGCGTAATAAGCTTCCGTTTCACCTGATCCGCGGATGATCCGCGCAACCGTAAACCTTCGTATATCTGGAGGAGAAAAACATTCGGAGATGAAACATGCATCGACTCCGACGAGGGGAGCCGTCGGGTGATGGCGTGCCGCTGGGCGCGGGCTGTCAAGTGAGGTGGAACGACGGGGTGCAGGGGATTCTTTGGATCGACCTTGGGTCTTGGGGCCCGGGCCAATGTGCCAGGTGGTGTGACCTCCCAAAGAGGCAATCCAAACAGAGTCGCAGCCACCGCCAGATCGCCGTCCGACTCCAACCGTTCCAGATGGACGCGAATTCGTCGCTGCCAAAGCTCGAGGAGGAAAAGGTCCGCCATGTGCGCCGGATGAGGCTCAAGGCGGCCAACCTCTCCCTCGACGCCCCAGGTCTGCCCCGCCCCGCGCCCCGAGTGCCCTGTCTCACCCCCGCCCCAGAGCCCGCCCGGCTCGACTCGTCTCTCAAGCGCCACACCGCCCTCATCAAGCGCATGCGCCAGTCCATCGGCGCCGACAACCGCGACCAGATCATCAAAGACATCGACGCCCTCTCCCTCGGAAAGTACATCGACGAGATAACCACCGCCGTGCTCGACGGCATCGCGCGCTGCAAGACCGACAAGGACGTCTGGGCCGCGGTCGAAGTGCGCGATCCCGCCCACCCGTGTGCGTCCGTGCTCACCCGTTCCAGGTCATCTGCACCCTCCACAGACGGTTCCCGTCCTCGTTCAGTCCCACGCTTGTGGACTTGCTAGCTGCCGCGATCGCCGCTCCCGCCAGGGCAACCCTCTCCGCTCTTCCTCCCGATCAACGTGAGAAGGAGGACGCGGCGAGGATTACCCGCCAGCGTCCGGTCCTCAGGGTGTGCTCCGAGCTTGCGCTTGTAGGTATCATCCGGGATGCTCCCTCCCGCAGTGGCGGCGAGTGGGTCATGAAGGCCGTCAAAGAATTGGTAGCGTCCATGTTGCCCCCCTCCCCGTGGTGCACGGCCAAGCTGATACCCCGGCGTAGTTGTCAAACGATCCCAGCCTATCGTCCCTCCCGTTGCTCTCGACCTTCCTCAAGTCGTACGCACGCCCGTACCTCGGATTGATGCCCCCGCACACCAAGCAGATACCGAGTGATGCAGAGCCTGGCACGCTGGCTGCCGCCACAACAAGCGAACCTCTCCCTCCCCTTCTGAACGAAGACGAGGAGCTTGTGGAACAGGACATACGCGATCGATTCAAGCGCATGTGTGAAGGTTACTTTGATAACGTGACCAAGAAGCTCGTTTTGGAGCATAAAGTGAGTGCACGCACGTTGGTTCGTCCTACGTGCGCACTGGAACCATCTATAGCGCCTCCAAGAACAGGACCGTCGCAACCATGAAGCATACATTCGTTCCGGCGAGATCTTTGAAGACCGGCAACAGGCATACGAGAAAATGACCAAAGGGTACGAGAAGCTGCTTGCAAGCTGCCAAACGTATGTATGCGCGCTTTCGTTGTGTCGCCGTTAACACCGCTGTAGTCTCTCTGAGCTCCTCTACCTCCCCATGCCGGCGCTGCCGACTGCCTCCCAGAGGTCAGACTCCATTCAGATTGGGTCGAATACCGGTGGAGCGCAGGCAGATGAATCAGAAGATATGTCGCTCGCATCTGGTGGTAAGTGGGAGGACGATGAAGAGCGCAAATTTTTCGAGGATATCCAAGACCTGAAGGACTTTGTCCCGAAGAGTGTGCTCGGTGTCGAAGCAGAAGAAAGCTCCGACAAGATTGCGGATGAAGAGAAGGAAAAGGCTGAGAAGGAAAAGGCTGACGTGGAGGCCAAGAAACTAGAACAGGAACTCGAGGGACTCAAAGCTAATGGCGATACACATACCAATGGGGAAACCCATGCAGGGGATGGGCCAGACAACTTCAACGATGAAGAGGATCGGTAAGAAGAACCGAGCTCTCATGAATCTGAATGCATCTCATTGTAGCCCGCCAAATTTTTAGCGCCCCAACGCCTACGCCAGGGTCTCCCAAG
>JBBPKG010000117.1:23544-33795 GCA_038089115.1 Fistulinella cinereoalba | reverse complement strand
CTCTGACAAAACATGTCGTGCTTAAACTCTGTGTAGGAGGTAAGCGACGATGCTTTCCACTGACCTACACTTACTGGAGAGGTGCATCATTTTTATTCGATTTAGTCGGTGAATAATTTCCAACTTAATGGTCGTAATCCTGCTGACGGAGCATCTTATACGCACTCCCAATTTAGCTTGTGAGTATCAATGCCTTCAATAATTGTATGCTCCACTGATTATTTCTCGTATCTTCCGTATCCATCTAGCATGTGGGTAGCTGTCATTTACAGTACCTTATCTTGCGGGAAGCTGACAAATGAAATTGCGCTTATGACTACCAGGAAGTGAGTCTCCGTGCTCTCCGTAACTTCAAGGTTTGCTAACGAAGAGACACCATATTCGCGTGCCTATACCATCAGGCGGTAAGTGACATGATCGAAAAAAACTACACCTTGCTCACGAACGTTTGGTATTTTTCGCATCAAATTCAGGTGGTAAGCTCAACTGATCCATGATCTTACCCCTCACTAACGAAGGTTGTCGATACCATTCATACCATAGAAAGTGAGTTGGCCCCTTCCGTCCTGACACTTTACTGTTTGAGCTAACCTTACAAAGGCTGTGAGTGATCCTACCGGACGTTTACATGTGTACCTGATAATCAAGTTCGATGTCCGTTCTCTGCTAGAAAGTAGGTGACTGTCACTCCCGATGTTAAGTGTTTTTCTGATGAAATGTCGCTCTTTATGTATAAACGTAGATTGTAAGCCACGCTCTACTCATCAGCATTTAACTTGTTTATGCAGTGTATTTCGTATTTCACACCATTCAGAAAGTGAGAGGTCTTGTCCTTTATTTTATTTTTCTTTCTGAAAAACTCTATTTTACCTGTTTTGCCCACCAGTACGTGCGTGATAGTTCCCACAACTACGCTATAACTCCCCTGAGCATTCAACTCGCTGGCCTCCTCTAGGAAGTAAGTCATGTGTGCCGTAATCCTTTCACCACTAACAAAGCACGCCCGCTTGTCGCAATCCATCTAGAAAGTAAGTGACATGCACACGCCACGTAATTTACCTATGGTGTTCATGATGCGCATCTTCTTTCTAGAATGTGAGCTTCCACATCCGCCAAACTTTGGTATCACTTATGAAGTGGATTATGTGTTCCACCGTTACATGTAGCAAGTGAGTTGGCACCGATTGTACTTTGTTGCGTTTTGACAAACTGCACCGTCTTCTCATAGCGGGCAAGTGACTATCAACTATGTGGCTTCGAAGGTTTCTAATGACGTCCCTGTTTATCTAACCGTGTAGCTGGTAAGGGAACCAAAGTTTGAGTGAACATCACATTGTGCGTATATTTGATAGTGGATTCCGCAGTTTATTTATTCATGGTGGTACTCCAGAATCAACCTCCGGTACTGTTCTACAGGAAAACATACTATCGATTGACAGTGCCATCCACAAACTCGTCTCGCGCGCGCCACTTGTTCTTATCCATGTCGACACTGGCCGACTTTGTGATGCCTCAGAGCGGGTTGAGGCCTTCAAGGCGAGCGACGTCTACCAGGATCTTCTCACGTTTGCTGGAGAAGATAAAAAAGAGAAGGAGGGATACATTCATTCCACTGTGCAGGACTACTTCGAATGGGTTATGCTGTCGCATACGTGGGGTGGAGAGGAGCCAACATTTCAAAACGTCAACTCCGCCCGCTCTATTTGGAATCTGAAGCTAGACGATAAACCATTAAACGAGAAGCTCTGCGATTTCTGTGCTATTGTCCACGAACAGGGCTATCACTGGGCATGGTCCGACACGTGCTGCATCGACAAAGGGCTGAGTGCAGTCCTGAGTCAATCCCTCATATCCATGTATACTTGGTATTCTGAAGCGGCGGTGACCTTTGTGTACCTCGCAGATGTCCCCCCAGACTCGGGGCCTGGCGCCCTCAAGGAAAGCCGTTGGATGACACGCGCTTGGATCTTACAGGAACTTCTTGCGTCCAAGGTCATCCGATTCTACAATTCCAAGTGGAAGCTCTACTTGGGCGATATGAGCCCGGAAGGCAAGGACGACAAATCATGCAACCACAAGAAATCGCCCGCTATTGTGGAAGAGTTAGCTGCCTTCATGGGAGTTGCGCCGACGACCATCGCCAACTTTGCGCCCGAGGACGCGGGGGTCAGGGAGAAGCTTCGCCTGGCTTCGAACCGCGTAGCGACGGTTCAGGAGGATATTGCGTATTCCCTCATCGGCATATTTTCAAGCGACATTGTGCCTCGTTATGGTTTGCGAGAAGCCGCCCTTGGCCAGCTTTTTGAAGATATCATCGCTCGGACGGGAGATATCAACGTCCTTGCGTGGGTTGGAAAATCATCTACGTACAATTCTGCTCTCCCCGTATCCCTTCGTGTCTACAGCGAAAGACCACCCAGCATACCAGCAGCGGACCTAGAGGCGCAGATTCGCGAAATTCGACAGCGGTTGTCACAAAACGACTGCCTAGCCTTCTATGACCAGGTTATCAAACTTCCCCGACCAATCTTTTCCAATCGCTGTTTGCACCTCCCCTGCATCACATTTTCCATCACCTCCCTTGTCACGGCAGGCTCAGATGACCAAGGCAGTCTCTATCACGCCAGAGCCCCATTCCTACATGAAGTGACTTTCAGGACCACAGATAAGCTGCCAATGCAGCCACGCAATCAGCAACTCATTTTTGTCTACCCATGGGTTCGCAGTCTCATTGTCTCCCCGGACTTATTGATCGAGTACGACCCGGACAACGATGATGATTTGGAGGCCGAGAGGTACACGCAGGCAGTGCAGTTGATTGCCCGCCTTGGACGTTCATTCAAGGCCCTCTTACTGGAACGGCAGTCAAATGGCCAATACAAGCGTGTTGCTACCGAGCACGAGATCACAGCTCCCGATGTCTCGTTTGAGACACTGCCTAACTTGAAGGGTGCTCGAGTGAAGGTCGTCGAGATCATGTAGTATAGGCTGTGCAAATGGTATGTTTCTTTGTTATTCTTCACCACCCAGATCGACTGACGTTACCTCGCAGGCTCCGAAGTTCCAAATCTCAAATTGCCTGCTTGAATCATCGCTTGGTGTCTTGAACTTCCGATATGCCTCTTTTTTGTTACCTCTTTTTTGCAGATAAAACCAGTATGTCACCATTCCCGAATCCCTCAGATCTTATTATTTGAGAAATGAAAGAAACACCAAAAAAAAATGTATGTAGTAGTACTTGATTGATATGTACGATAACGTCGATACGTACTCTTACGTAGTCCAACAGGTTCAGCAGCTGGATAGCTAGCATCGCGTCTCCGTCCGCTGATCTGAGCCAAAACAATAATTCTATGTTGACTGTGCCTTTGACTAGTGTTGTTGGGTTCTAACTAACCAAGCTTGTGGAGAATGGCTTCGTATTGCAACAGTATCGGAGGAACATAACTCAGTGCCAGGGTGCCAGATAGTCAGGCTTTGATTTTGGTCGAGCCTGGGCCCGTGCGGGGCTTGCACATCGGCTTCGATTCAACAAGTTTCGTAAAATCCACCATTGCTCCATGAGAAATCTCACAGAGTGCTTAAATATACATCCGACCTTAGCTCAGTTGGAAGAGCGCGAGACTGTAATGGATGCCAGCCGCTTATATCTTGAGGTCGCCTGTTCGAGCCAGGCAGGTCGGATTTGTTTTTCTGCTTTGCTGCACTGTGGCATTGACAAATGCCAAGGGTGCAGTCCCAGGCCTACGTATAGCAGGATCACACTAAGATCACAGTAGTAAAAGGTGCTCCTATGACATCCCGCCATATCGGCCGCTTCTCGGCTTATTACTAGTAGGACCGGTGACCTAAGCTTTTAGGTAACGCATCAGGCCTCCGAGTTGCGACGCAAGGTCAGGCCACTCTCTTTCCACATTCTATAAAGAAAGGCTTGTGTTTGACATGCTCATTTTTTCTGATCCAAATTCACCCTAGGCTATGGGAAAGTACACCCTCCGTCAATATTTTCGTGACCAACAGAGCAGGCTCCCCGTACTAAAGGCAGTCGAGGATCTCAGCTCAAAAACTATCATGGTGACCGGTTCCAACGTTGGCCTTGGTTTTGAAGCTTCGGTCCACCTTGCGAGCATGAAACCCAAGGTATTAGTGGCGACATGCAGGGATCAGACCAAGTGTCAGCAGACGCTCGAAAGTAAGCATGTCCCACGTCCATGCGAAGCACTGTAAAACGAGGGTGATGCGAGTACCACTTCATTTAAGCCCTTCTCAAACGTGCGGCTGCAAATGGCGTGCTGGATGCGCGCGTGCGTGCTCTGCCGCTCGAGCTGGGAAGTTTTCAGAACGTTCGTGCCTTTGTGGACGACTTCTCAGCGGATGGCGATGGTGTATTGAATGTCCTGGTCGCTAACGCTGGAGTGTCCTCTATGGCATACGCTTTAACACAAGACGGCTGGGAATCAATGTATTTACAATGTTCCTGTCCAGATTTTCCTTCAAAATGCACTTACATGTTTTGACGTGCCCAGGTTGCAAGTGAATTTTCTTTCGACCGCCCTGCTGAGCATCTTGCTCCTGCCACACTTAATAAAGTCTGCCACGCTAAACTCACCGTCGCGTTTAGCTATTGTGTCAAGCTTTGGTCATTATTTTCATGAGTTGAAAGGGGTGGAATCATGGAGCCATATCCTTTCAACGTTCAATCAGCGAGAATATGACAATGGGTTCGTGACACCTTTTCCCCTACGTCGATTTGTGGCCACCAAATACTCATCTCTGGCTAGGAGGCGTTATCCGGTCTCGAAACGTAGGTATCCTGTCTCATTTCCAAGGAGAGTTGACTGATGATGTCTTCTTCAGTCCTGGGGATCGTATTTGTTCGCGAGCTAGCGTCACGTCTCCCTGAACCTACGCCAGTCATTGTCTGTGCAGTCAACCCGGGGTTTTGTAGGTCTAACATTTTTCGCACGCGCAAAGAACGGATGATTGCCTTCCTTCTGCGTAAACCGCTCTTGCTTCGGACGTCGGAGGAAGGTAGCAGAACCCTTGTGCATGCCGCGGTCGCCAGTGATCGCTCTATGCATGGTCGATTCTTATCGTGCTGTCAGGTGGCTGAAGAAAGCGACTTCTTCTTCACGCCTCAGGGTAAGGCGTTTTCCACCAGGGTCTGGGTACGATGTTTGATTCGCCGGCTCATTTTCTGAGAGCTCACCTTGCTGTTCGGACAGAATGAGACGATTGAACTACTCTCTGGTATCGATGATCGAGTCTCGGGGATTGTCGAAAAATATCTGCGGGTGCCAGATCAATGAGATGGAAAATATATATCAGATACCATGATATCCTCATGAAAAACTTGGCCGCGTGCTCTGTGCAACCCTGCCACTGTAAAAAAGCAGGTCAACTTGGGGTGCCAGTATGCACTGTCTAGTGAATTTACTTTACCCAACATAGCACTGGTGGTGATCATACGCCAGAACCCCAATGGCGATGAGGGTTCTCGAGGCGAGTTCGAGATGCGGGGTCCGGGTTACTCGGAGTCGAGAACAGCACAGCTTGGCGATAGCTGGCAGCGGGGATGTCGATGAGCCACCAGCATGCAAAAATAAACTTCCGCTGGCGCGCCCCAACAGTCTCTCACACTGGGTTGCCAAAACCCAACTCGCCAAATGGTTTTACTGAACATGGCATTGCATGCTCACACCTCATCACGCCAGCCGCAACTTTCATGCCCGATGCGATGTGTGGCCGCACACGGTAGGATTGGCTATCACTGTACTGGTGCACGTCGCATCGATGGTGTGGACTGGGCACATAGTGGTCAAAAATACAGCGAATGGCACTTTCGAGGGGCAAACTCAATTGCTCGAGGCTGGCGAGCTCACATACACAGCCGTGAAGGGCATGACAAGCCAAAGACTGGGAAGGTCATACCTCGATCCATGGGTTGCGCGTCTAGCGAGCTCCTTGCTCTCGTTTGCCGCACCATAGACCGCTTTCGCAGGCCACCATAAATTTATTTGGGTGGCAGCGACATTCAATCTTGATCAGTACAACTAGAGCATACATTGATACTCGGGCCTCATGATAGTGGCTTTCAAACAGGAAAGCCTCGTTTTGAAACTTTGGTAGCCACGGTGGGATAGATTGTGCCGTCAGATATGGGGGAGTGCTTGGGGTGAGTCGCATGGGCAGTTCGTGGTCATTAGAGTCACCCTGTGGACTCAGGTCCAGCTCCAAGAGGCTATTGCAACTCTGTAGTCGGCTCCAAGCGTGGTATGTTCGGCAGGTCGAATACTCGCACATATCCCTCAAGAGCAGACTTTCCCGCTGGATCCTACTCTCCACCAGACATAAACTTCAGCGGCCATTGCATCTCATGTAGATATTTCAGAGTGTTGACCCTAACGCGTCGCAAAGGCAACCATGTATTCGTGACAAGTATCGGTGCAATCCGAAGTACGTTTACTGTGATGCCTGTTAAATGTTGAACATTAATGGCGTCAGAAATTCGAACCAGAACACGTTGAGTATGGGTTGGTGGATGTTTGGAGCGGTCAACCACTTTTTACATAAGCAAATAGTCGTGTGTGAAACTGACCTCGCAGCAGTCAGCAATTGTAGGTTGCCAAAATGGATGGCCGTAGCGAAAACATTTCAAGGACAATCTATCGATTGACATTTGAACAGAAGCCACGACAACACTTGGGACACATTTCGGCAGGTAAGATATTTCCCGGATATTTATGCTGTGCAAGGCATTTCGATACCATTGTAAGGACCATCATGATTCGCCTCATTACGATCTAAAATGGTGGGCACGCCACCAACGATACATTCTGTGCTCGCATTGTCCTGGCCTATTCCTATCTATATGAGCCATCTCGTGAACGTTTTTCAGAGCAGATACTCGCCTGGGCACGCTACCCACTCGCCCGTTTCCCGGATATGCGCTTCGTCGGACGGATGTACAAAGCCCAAGGCCATACCGGGCACGATCGGGATGGGATCCTTTAGGTTGTCTATATGCGTAACGGAGAGGTTGTCATCAACATAGTTTGCAAACGCTTGGCTCCCAACGCGTGGGAGGCCGTAGAGAACCGTCTTGAACGTGGTTCCAGAGGGGAGGTGCAGAGGAAGGTATACCGAGTCGATGAGAGAGAGCGCAGCACCTGTGATACACATTCATGGATGAGAACGTTGCTCAAGCGCCATCTGATTAAAGGGACTCACCGAGGGAATGATCGACCAATGTCACAGCGGTGGTGTCATTAGTTGACATCGCCGCTTCGACGTTGGAAAGAATCTCCGAAGCCGTCCTGGGAGGACGATAGTTCAGTCGTCGTGTACAGAAATACCTAGTCCAGATTCATACTTTGCTTGCTCGTCCTGGAATCCATCGTGTACCTCGATATCGGTGGAGATCCCAGGGAAGAGGGTCGAGTCGAAGTTACTCTTGAGGATGTCTGCGTCGGTGAGGAGGGCAAGACTGTCATGTTATATAATATCCAGGTGAGCAGAAGATCGACATGTTATGAAAAGCGGAAAGACAGACATTTGGGACGTGTAAAGTCGTCGATTTGAGCCGTCGTTAGCGCAGTGATGCTATCTCTTGCAACCAGCGCAGCAGCATCTTGCACAGCGACAAGGCCGAGAAGAGCAGCGATCAAGGTAAAAGCCATGAGGATTGGTGACAGGAGGAGTGCAATGTACAAGTGGGACGAGTCTTGCCTGGTGTTGGTGTCGCATTTTATGGAAAAGTGAAACTGGACGGAAACAATTAGATGGTATATGGGTCATACTGTACTCAACGAGGAAGGGAGACCCATGCATGTGATTAATCCGATCCGCAGTTCGTAACAACGCGGATGGACTGGTTTGCAAGGATGCACCATATGGGTGCGCAGGCTGGGGTATCTCTCAGCGACGCCCTACGACGCCAATGACAACCCATAGTGATCTAAAAAAATGCTCCGACGAGCGGTTGACTGTGGCCAGAACTATGTTAGGAATAAAGCACCCCAGACGCACACTTTTGAGACGTAGACCCTAAGGTACCGAGGAGACAGAGCCTCAGTAACCCCCTGTACCTGAATGCAAAGGTAGTGTTCTCAAAAAAGCTACGTGGCGGTCAGTCTTCCACGAAGGATGGGGTACAATCATAACCATAAGCTAGTTATGAGCAGTGCAGATACCTGCGTTCGCCTACCAAGTTTTGCGGTTGTGTAGTGCATTGTATTGGGACCAATCCGCATCTGCGAGGGGCGGTAGCCATTGCTGCATTGCTCGAAAAACGCTTTTGCCACACGGAAAACATGACTGTTACAACACCGTGGGGTAATGACGCGTAGCGAGTATTCAAGATCTGACCTACTAGTCGCGGTCCCGAGTTCTCAAAAGTTTCCCGAACGCCGGATACAGTAGTAAGCGTCCTCATGAGGCATAGGGTGTTTCTCCACAGAGCCCTATGCAAACTGTACCACGGAGTACGCCTTTATGGACTGGCCTGTGGACAAGTTGTTGTCAGTCAGTAGGCAAACATATTCAGGGCTTACATTCCAGGTGACTCTCCGCGTTGTGTCCCGGAACAATTGTCCTAGTACGAACCTTTGGTTGATCAAATTCCATTCGAGGCGAGCGGCGCGTCCGCCAAGTTGAATCCCCACGATGGTCAGCCACGTTGACACGGTGGTCGCATAGCTGGGCCACCAGTCCCGATGCGTGCGAAACCTCAGCCGACCACCGTGCGGTATTCGAGCCTTTGATTCCCTCGCTTCCATGGCCTCGCCGTCCCGAGAGAGTTCGACTATGTTGTCACGTTTGTCCCTGAGCGACCTGTAGTGGTCAGCTTTCCAGCGTCTTGGCTCCGGCCGGCAGCGGCTCATGAACTCCACAGCATGACCAAACACTTATTCAAGGCATGGCACGAAACTGCAAATGTTCGATTGCTGCGGACGAGTCAAAGAGATAGTAAGCAAGTATTTTATTAGTCCATTTCCTTGCCAACCAGGGCCTCGAACGAAAAGCAGCATGATACACGCTCAGTTACTATGTGGATTATGTATGGACCACGTGGGAGAACTTACTCTCTGACATTCGTAGGCATTGAGAAATATCATATGATCGCCTCTGACGTGTTATTTCAGGATCACCAGGTACCCAAGTCTGCGATCGATCCTTCGTCTTGGTGTGGGGGAGAGCAAAGATTTACTTTCAACGTACGACTGATATTGCCAGCTGCTCTCGTGGAGCCGCTTGCCCGGGGGCTCACTCTGCTGGCCACGGAAACCCTGTCCGGGGCAATGCTGAGTCCATATTCTACGGGATGCGAATGAGTCGCATTGGTGCGCACGGTTAAACAAGATTTCCTCGAGTACATGAACTCACAAAATATGACCATGCTTGCAAATAACGTCACGACACCTGTCCAAGACATACACATCCATCCGAAGGTGAGTCTTGATTTTCACTCTTCCACTATTGAGAGTCTTCCGGCTTGCGAAAAGCTTTGGAAACGATCTAGAATGGAAAGGTTAAATCGTAGTTCATTGGTAGACAACTCTGCATAAAGTGTATCTTCCCAGAAAATAAACTTTGGCCGGCTTTCAAGGGGGAACCCAGGGAATTTTAGCTGCGGTATAAGGCTCGTGGGTCTGGATTTTCCGTCTCAATGTATCCATTGCGACACCCATATGGCCATATCTACGGCCGCACTCTGGTTCAAGAGCAAAACGGGGGAAAAACTGTGTTGAGTGCACGTGTGAGGAAAATGGTTGGCGTGCGAAACGATCGATGTGACCGGTTGACTACAGCTTCCTTCTGCTCACCGAGTCGGACTCACCTAGAATCATCCCAATCCTCGCTCGACAGCCCGACAGCTTTCTAGTGCTTACTATAACACTTTCAGGTACGACTTGCTTCAAGTTCATGCCTTTGTGAACACCAAATTACTGAAGGCTTCGAATGTGACACATGAGGGCCAAACCCTACGTTCGTCGGGAGTATCGCGTGCTCGCGAAAGGTTCACTAACAAGAGAATATCCACAGTGCTATCCCTATCACTATTCATATATAGAGATGAGTTTCATTCCCGGTAACGGGGCTTTTGCTTCTTGATTGGCTCAGGGATCGTCGTCGCTGGTGATCAGCGGACCAACGAATCGCTACACGTTCGCTTCACGCTATACTTTGGTCTCTCAAGAATATGACAGCTGATGCATCATTATGATTTCATGCACATGGTCTCTTTGGCCT
>JBBPKG010000117.1:0-17433 GCA_038089115.1 Fistulinella cinereoalba | reverse complement strand
GCCGCTACGCTATAGGTTCAAAGATGCCACGCTCACAACTCCAGATAATCTCATAACACTGGTGAGCATGCTGCCCCTCACACGCTGGGAATACACTAATGACAGTTGCAAGGTACGCGTGCATAATTGCGACGATGGCTGGATCGCGGGTCAGCATGTCTGCCTTCGAGTCTTCTTCTCCGGGCGAGTGCTGGAGAGCCATCCTCTGAGTATCTTCTCCGCTCCACCTGCGCACTCGTGTCTCTCTGATCCAGGTCTGCTCCTCGCCGCACGCGTCAGTGGCGACTGGACGCGCGCACTGAATACATATGTCCGCGAGACACACGAAAGGGCGACCGCGACGGCTAGGACATGTCATCCTGTCCGGGATGCATCGGTACCTGTGCAGGTTATGATTGATGGCCCCTATGGCGGAACAAGCGTCGACTTGGGGCAATACGAAGCCGTACTGCTCGTGGCAGGCGGATCTGGAGTGACATTTACGCTCGGCCTGTTGGACGACATCGTCGGGCGATGTGTCAAGCTGGGCCGCCAGGGCGGTGAACGCACACGACGGATCGAGTTTGTGTGGTATATTCGGTCGTTTGGTGAGCAACATGGCCCCATTCCTGTCGCATTACTAGGCTCATGTGGCTCAACAGGTAACATTGCCTGGTTTTCACCCATGTTGATGGATATCGCCACCGTGGCGGCACAACATGGCGCGATCGATCTCCATATTTCGATCTTTGTGACGTGTCTGTGTAATCCGGAGGATGTGCCTCTGATCCCCAACTGTGACGTGATTGAGGCGAAGCCATCGATATATGCGCTGCTCGAGGACCTGACGGGCGTTCAGAATGGGGCGTCCTCTGTCGAAGAGGATCCAGAAGAAGATCAGCCGCAGCGTCGTCAGTACGGTGTGCGACACGTTGAAGAAGGCGAGGTTGGCGCGACGGCAACGACGCGGGGCGGGGTGGCCGTATGCGCGAGCGGGCCAGTGAGTTTGACGACGGAGGCACAGAACGCGGTCGCGCGGCTGGGCGTCGTGCGGGGGGCTGAGTTGGGCGGTGTAGCGATCCATGTGGAGCAGTTTACCCTCTAAGTTATCTATATCTCATCCGGCCCGTCATAGAATCCTGGATGTACTATCATCACTCTGTATTGCACGGGCAGCGGAGCACTATCGGCCTCTAAGCTTGACAGTACTTTTCTGCTGCGGTGGGACTCTGCGCAGTGGCATTCGGTGAGATGACCAGGGCTCGTGGCTCAGGCACTATGGCGAGATGAGGTCCGGGGGAAAGGATATTCCTGAGACCCCATTTCGCCACATCGCCAGGTAGGATGACAGACATAAAAGGAGAGAAAACGATTGATAGATCAAGCGTTCAGTTTCCTAGCCTTGTTTCTTCCACAACGACGCTTCAAGGAAATGTCGGAGACGATCGGACGAAGATGGTTCTCCCAGTTTAGAGCCTGTTGTCGCGTGGGCGATGGCGCGTGTCAAGGGTGTTGTCATTTTACTGGTTGGCTCGCCGTCACCGTCAACCCTTGATGGGAGAACGGCATCATTGTCGACATCGTCGCTGAGAATGAGAGGCGAGACATGGGATGCGCAGTCAAAGTGACATCGGAGTTTGCCGGTTCGCGGTATCTACTTTCTCAAACTCTACAAGGTACGGCAGAGTAGGAGGCACATAGTAGGCCAGCAGGCCGAAATGCCGAAAGGAAGTGATAGTGGAAAGGGCAGACCCAAGAATGCCACTTTTGAAGAAGGGATACTGGCCACATGCGATTCAAATTGTCAGCCCGCCGCGTGTACGTGTCATCTCCACACCAGACGCATCTGCAAACGACAGCGCGCTCGGCTTCTGACAGCGCACGGTAATGGCTTCGATTTGGCGGGTGCGAGCCTGATTGTCGCACGCACGGAAGGCGGTTCGAATAACCTGATAGACGAGCTTTTCAAGCGTGAAATGACTTGAGCCTTCGATACCCTGTGATCAATCGATCAGCGCAGAGTTATGGTCAAGTGAACGTTGAGCGTGCCGTGGCGACTTCTTGCACAGCCACTCGATAATCCGCCCCGTTATATGTCAGTGATGCCCCCACCTCTTCGACTCTGCGTTCCGCGGCTTCGAAAAAGGTGATATGGGTCACGACGCGTTGTTTCTCGAGACGTTCGGGCGGGTTGACACCGATGAGGACGGGAAGGATCAGGTCCGACACACGAACGATCGCACCGGCCGATGACGCGCTCGGTGAGCGTGTGATGAGTTCCACCTCGAATCCCCCAGCGAGCGGGATGTACTTTGGGAGCCCCACGATGACATGGGCTGCATAGAGCACCTGTGCGCCGCCCAAGTCCTTCCCCGCGTCCGCGGCATCTCTGACGAACGTGAACGCGGCATCCGTCACATCCTCTGCAAGCGCCTTTGCACTTGGGTAGCCCAGTTCCAAGTCTGTCTTTGCGTCTACGCGTCGCTGGATGGCCTTGGCGAGGTGGCCGTAGTGGATCGAGTCTGTCACGTCGTCGGAATGAGCGGGTGTGTCGAGGTATGCAGGGGCAAGGTGGAGATGGACGGTCAGGACGATGGGCTGTGGGCGGTCGCGGTGCCAGCAGTCTAGGCCTACAATGGCTGCAAGCTGGAGGCCGTGGAGGGAGACGATGTCTGTGTCGGCGGTAGGAAACAAGGCACCCGGGGTGGACATGGTCCTCTCAATGCGTAAGGTGCACGTAATGGTAGGTCACGAGTTGGCCTACGACACTACAAACACCACAGAGCAATAATCGCAGGCGTCGACTAATAAAAAACTGCGAGGAAAGAAAACGTCTCAGCGCCTCATTTATACCTCCTTCATGGCTCGGATAACCAAATATGACGATAAAATCACCGTGGACCCCTGCCAGCGGACGTGGCATGAGTCGAATCCGTTGCTTCTATTCACGTTTCACTCTGAGACTTGGGTTTGCCGATGCAGTGTCATATCCAGGCTATATCGTTTGATTAATACAGGTCAATGTGGTCGTCCATCTACTATGCTCCAGTCGACTCTTTCAGCAACTCTGCCGAATGTAATGCAAACCAAGGCGAACACGTCATTACTTGCACTCTCGAAAATCTGAGACAAGGCCACTCACCCCGGGTCAGCTCGTATGCCGCAAACGTGCTTCCAGCAGCGGGTATACTGCGCAGATGTCATCGTCGCAAATGATAGATCGATATAAATCGGCTCTCACCTTCGAAGAACTACGATAGCAGAAATGCCAGGTTAGGGACATAAATGACGACCGGGTGACAGATATGATTATAAGGAAACTTACGCGACGGAGTTAGCCCTCTGAATAGCCCCCTGCTGCAGAACACGACCGTCCAATCAGTGTGCCTTTCGGAGACGAAGAGTGATGGGGTATACTTACACGCCACCTTCGGAGACAATCGCCCTAAGCTCCTCGTTGATGTAGGTCCATGGGCGCGACGATGGTGGTGTAGCACGTAATTGGATACGAGATTTGATAACATCTAATATCAGAATGTCAAACGGACTTGGCGAGGAAGAGCGGAAATGTAGGGAGCGTACCAAGAGGATAGGATGAAAGCCAATATGCAATCTACGTCGACAAGAACTAAGCACGATGGCCAGCAAAGGAAGAGAGTAAAGGTTTTCCGTACCCCTCCAGTTGATCCGCTCAGGAGAAGTGCCCATACTGGCACCTGCTGTCCATATATCCCCTGGAATTTCCGCTTCGAAAATTCAAATGCTTCAAGGTACAGCACCATGTCGGAATTTCGATTAGAGGTTTGATAGTAAATTCCATTGCTAGATTATACAATAACATCGAACTCACCCCCATAGAACCTGGTTCATACAATTAGGCCCTACGAGATCTCAGGCTTAGATAAAATATTACGCACCCAGCATATGCGGGAATTTCTCGAGCAACAGTGACCTAGCCAGATAGAAGAGTTAGAAACAAGAGTAGTCTAATATCCGGGTCGGGAAAGACATAGTCTCCCACAATACATTGTTCCTGGGGGGGTACTATGCAGGGATAGCTTGTCTGCAACGATTGCAGGAAAAATAGAGGATGGGAAGAAGAAAGAAAAACTCACCCAATACCCTCGCATAATCCCTCGTTTGAAGCCCCATTCTCGCCACATTTCCTTTGCAACATCCCGGAGGCGTTTATCGGTCGCAGAGCCGTACTGGCCTTGCATCCTCACCTTGAACATCTCGACTATGACATTGTGCATGCACGGTGACGTAAAGTAGACGGATAAGACGAAGCGAACCCACCAGGGCTCGCCAGGATAGCGTTGATAGCACCGGCCATGCCACCCGCGAGGGCAATTTGTGGGATGCTCAGGTCGGGGTAGGGGGAAACGACTCGCTTGGATGCTGCATAGGCGGCGAAAAGGAGAGAGTTGACCCCGGCGATACCAAGAAGCGGGCTTGCCATTCCTACGGGATCGTAGTCGACCGGGCATGGTATGGGGAACGTGAGGGACATATCAAATGAGTTCCAGTGTATGAAAGACATTCAGGCTGAATGCGCACCTTTGTACAATGCAAAGAAGCCCTCTTTTCGGATCGTCTGGAGGAGGATATCCATAGGCCCTTTCTATCACCGGAAAGTTATGCTTCCGAAGGGCATGAAGAGGCACCACTGACAAACATTTCTTCTGCATAGCGAGTGCGAAGAAGTCTATGAGTCGGGCAAAGAGGCACGCAAAACGGAAAAACATCAACGCACTGGGTGCGATTTGGGCGCGAGTCTTGACTGTATCGAGAGGTTGCCCGACGAGGACCTGCGCGGCGCCTCCGAAGCTGCCCGCGATGAGATCATTGATGGTGGAGGTATATGAGCTGGTCATGATGAGCGACAGCCTTGAACTGGTATCCAACCCGACGAGGCACTCAGGCTGGTGAGAGAAAGATAACCAACGAAGAAACACGCAATCTTCATCACACGACGCTGTCGCTTACGCGTTTACATACGTTTGTCACCTCCCGACTTTCAACACGGTGTCGCGATCCGCGCGGACGGCGACGAAATACCTCAAAAACGCGATATTTCTATTTCTCGGGTCGCACCTACGGTAGCTATTTTTGCTAGCAAAATGGCGAGGTATAAGCCGTATGCCCATATTCGGCTCCGAAACGTTTTCCTGCGAGTTGCCTCCGTCAGGCTAGGAGTGCTAGCCAGTCAAGTGATTCAGGTCTGGTAGCTATGTGATAACCGGACCGTTGTCTTAGGCGACCCAGGTCAGATTCATGGCTCGTTGTGAGCGCTTCATCCCATGCCGTGTGATGTCGGGTACTTTCTAGGCAGAGTTTGGACTCGCAGGTGCCTCACGGGCTCGGAAAATTCCTAGCGCTCGGGCCTCGCGACCGTGCTGCCAGGCAAGGCAGCGGAACCACTGGTCGTCCTCGGGCATTTCCAGCATCCCTACCACCCATTTCAAGTTTCCTTCATGCTCTGTCGGCTTCACATGCCGTGGCCGCGGTCTTCGAGAAGGAGCTCACCAGGAACAACAACTAGTGAGCACATTATCACATTGATGGCCTGTTCGCCTAAACACGAGGCAGCTCGGGAACGGACGCCTAGGGGTGGCCATGCCAGGACCGCCGCCCCGTACGTAGAAGATGGAGGCGTTTATTCAGTCAAGACTGCGGGATTCAGCGGTAAGATCCTGCCATCAGTACTTACCGTAGCTGTTGATGTTGATGTACAGATGTTCAAGAGCTACGCCAAGTTGATACTCATCGAGGCACGATATTGTCTGTGCGATTTTCACCCGATGGAACACACTTTATCGTTGGAGGTAAGCACGGCACCGTCGAGCGGTGGGAGGTAAAAGGTGGTAACCCCGAGAAGTTGGTCCAATGCGAAGGGGAGGCCGACGCAATTGCCGTCTCCAAGGACGGTAGATGGATAGTAGTCGCCGGAACCGAGGGGCGCAAGATCATGGTCTGGGACGCAGTGATGCGACAAAAGGTGTCCGAGACCAGGGAGGTGCGCGAGCGGGAAATCACTGCTCTCGACGTGTCGCATGATGGGTCCAAATTCGCCAGCGGAGCGCAAGACGGAACAGTCGTGATCTGGTGCTTGGAAACTGGGCTACCTCTCGCGGCTCCATTTACTCTGGAACGAACGGTTTTGTCCGTTCGGTTCTCTCCCACGGGTGAATATCTTGCTGGCACTGGGTGGAGTTACTCGATTCGCGTTTGGGACCTGTCTGGCAACAATGGTCACTATACACCGTACTCAGTAGCTAATCCAGCACTCTCTCTCGCTTGGTCCAACGATGGCCGTCGTCTCTTCGCCGGTTGTCACCGAGGGTCTATTCTAGCTTTCGACTTATCAGGTTCAGTCTCGGATGAATTCAAGCAGCCCGGTCGTTCTCATATTGACTCTGTATCCACGCTCTGGTTGTCTAACAATGGCAAGTTCATCGTCTCTACGTCGAGCTCGGAAAACTCTATCAAATTATGGGACGCGCAATCCAGGGTAGAGATTAGGTCTCTTCAACATACTTGCGAAATTCTCCACACTGCAACTACTCCCGACGATAGTCTCCTTGTGGTTGGTACAAAGGAGGGCAAAGTTTTCATCTGGGATCTCCGGGAGCTCATTCCGGTGGCCAACTTTTATCGTGTAGGTTTGACATCTACGATGTCAGTTACCAACACTAATATTAACCATCTTACGTTTCAAGTCTTTGACTGCTCGTCTAACGGCCCCCTGCCGTTCGGGTCTGGGCCCTACAGTAAGTTATCAAACTCGCTACAACATAGGCAAGGCTGTGGAGACTTTACACAGTTGACAGAAATAAGCAATACTGCATATCTTTCGTGGAGAAAATCACTGGTGGCCGAGGAAATACTGTCGAACGAAATTCGGTGTGGCCTTTCGCACTATGCTCTTGCAAATCGCGCTCTCGTGCGTGCTCGACTGCGACGGTGGGATGCAGCTTTGGACGATGCAGAAGCGGTAGCCAGTCTCTCTTGTTCTGTCTACCCTGGCTAACTCGGTGCCGCAAGTCCCTCAACGTTGTGCACTCGTTCACGTCCTTTTTTGCGATGGGCATTGCGCAGTTTGGCCTGGGCAGGCGCAACGACGCAATTGAATCTTTCGACCAAGCAGTGCGCAACAGCAGTCACGAAGAACAGAGCTTTGTCCAACTTTGCAGGGTAGGTGTGTATCCCGATAATTCGGCCCCCTGTTCATGTACTATTTAGGCCATCGCCTTCTTTGATTCCGGTCTGCGTGACGACGACACATTCAACATTAAAGCACTTGGACATTCTGCAAGTATTAGACATCCATGTGGATTCGTTAAGGCAAGTAGTCAAGATGTATTGTTTACCTTCGTCTTAGCGTATACATCCAGGCAAAAATGCGTGGTATCCTTGCGTCAGAGGCAATGGATAGACAGGAGTACGCCGAGGCCGCTGATTTGTTTGTGCAAGCGCGGAACCTCTGCCCGCCCGGTCAATGTTCGGAACTAGAGGCTGTATCATTTGTAAGATACCATTTGTGATCTCCCCGGCTAGCTTTCATCAAGATCTTCCAGCTAACCGGCTGGGACTTTGATGGCCTGAGGCTCATGATTTACAGGCGATTATGTGAAGCCTACTATGCTGCGGTGCAGATCCACCAGGGGCTCGACATCATGCGAGAGTTGGAACGTGTTTTCAGAAACGAAATCGAGCTGAGCCGCGAACTGAACGGGTGGCTCGTTGGTGAGTGCTAGTGTGCACCCACGTATTCCTGTTGGAGCGTATTTGACTCCGGCGTTCTCGCCAGGCTTCAAGTCTCGATGCATTAGCATCTTGGAAAGTCAAGGTGACGAAGCGAAGGGTAACGGTGATTATGATGGCGCTATTGCTCAGTACTCGGCAGCGTTCGACATCAATCCGACATCGACAGTAGCAGCCACCTTGCTTGTGAAGCGGAGCGGGGCACGTATGTCTTTACACCTATGGGATGAAGCCTTGATGGATGCTGACCTGGTACGTGACATCGCCGCCTGTAATAGTCCTTCATTTGCAAACTCGCAGATTTTTGCCACTAGGCAATCAAATTGGACCCTTCTTCACATCAGGGTTATGAGCAAAGGCATGCAGCGCTACACGAGTTGGGACGGTATGAGGAGGCAATCAGTGCCATGACCAAGTTGATTTCCATTTTGGACCACTCCTCGGACCCAAACATTCGACGTGAGTCTTTCCGGGTCATTATCCCTCTTCATTCGACCTTCGATTTCATAGACTTGCGCCGTAAATATGTCAGTCCTGCTGATACAAAGAAGGCGATTTTAAGGTCCTTTTCCCGTTCCGTGGATCACTTCCCTTTCCGCCTCATTGATACCAGTAGCGGGCGGCTGTGCGACGCAGAAAAACGGAAAGAGATATTCATGGAGGATCCAACATTTCAAAAGTTGGTCTCATCCATGGCTGCCGAACCCCAGCGGGACAGTATCGACACCGTGACAAGGGAGTACTCGCAATACGTGATGCTTTCGCATCGATGGGAAGGAAAGGAGCTCGAACTAACCGACATCTCAGACAAGTCGATATACGATCTCGATGACTCGCCTTCCGCGACGAAGCTCAAACGGTTTTGCACCCTAGTACGCGATGCCAAATTCCGATGGGCCTGGAGCGATACGTGCTGTATCGACAAGGAGAAGGACGTCGAGTTTGAGAAGTCTATCAACTCCATATTCCAGTGGTATCGCCGCTCGGCAGCCACTATTGTTTATCTGACCGGCGTACTCCCTCGAATGCTCCGTGGTGCATTGAAAGACAGTATCTGGATGACACGCGGATGGACGCTGCAAGAGCTTCTTGCTCCGCGTGTCCTCCGTTTCTACTACCAAGACTGGACGCCTTACTTGAACGATCTATCCCCCAATCACAAAGAATCGGATGCCATCATGCAGGAATTGCATGATGCCACCAACGTAACTGCATACGATCTTCGCGCGTTCCATCCTGGCCCGGAAAACGCTCGAATCAAACTCCGTCTCGCGTCGACTCGAGAAACGACGGTGCTGGTGGACATGGCTTACGGCCTTTTTGGAATATTCGGAATCACCTTGCCCGTTATACATGGAGAGAGCCCGCAGACGGCGCTAGGCCGTTTGTTCCAAGCAATCATGACCCGTTCTGGCGATGCGGCTTGTCTTGCCTGGATAGGGCAGTCATCCGAGTTTAACAGCGCCTTTCCAGATCATATCCAGGTCTACCAACGTACGCCGAGTACAGTATCACACGTTGGAGAAGACATGGAGAGACAAGTTGCTCAGCTGCAGCGCACATGGGCCCGTGAGGAAAAGACGCACATCATCGCGTTTTATCAAGGGCTGTGCAAGTTACCCCCTGCACGATGTACCGACCACCGTATTTCCCTCCCCTGCATCGTCTTCCCGTTGACAGATTTCAAGAAGGTTCGAATTGACACGACGCACGCATACCGTGCTACAACAAACGCCCTCCAAGACACAGACATACAGACGAAGGAAAAGATTCAGGCTCAGGCTCCGGAGGACCTCCTTCTCGTGTGTCCTTGGATCTATGAGTTGCTTGATTCCACCCCGCCCTCTGGCGGTTACAGTCACCCCCTCGACTTCCCAGGTGGGGATGCCGAGTCTTCTCACGGCAATTCAGAGCTGGCAGGATCAGATTCGGAAGGAGATAAGGGACTGACGGATTTGCAAGGTACAAGTACGCGTTCACCTTCATCCTCAGAGCCACTTCTATTCGACTCGCCCACGAGCTCGGAACCTACACAGAACGCAGAGCTGAAGGCGGCGAAGCTGGCCATTCGCTTCCGACAACCACTCGGAGCGCTGTTACTGCTTGCCAAAGGATCTAGTCAATACAAAAGGGTAGCGACGGACTGTGACATTATCATTCGTGTCCGCGAGGAATTCTCATTCGATCACATGGACCTACGCACGCTGGAAGTTCTTTGATCGGCATGCAGGTTTTTTGTTGTTCAATGTACTGTACAGATTCATTTCGATGTTGTGGTTATGTTGGTCGTCTCTAAGGGCCGTTGTATTGATTTGACTTCGTGAAGAACCAGAGGGCTACGATCCATTCAAACCCAGCACGGAGCCTTCCGACTAAGTCCACTGACTCGAGTATTCATACGGACGGGATCTCTGCCAGTAGGAGGACAGACTGATGTCTACCACTGGACGTTCGATCTGGCCATGCCCTTGCAACGGTCCCGGCGCTCCGCTCTCCGGCCAAATGGCACGCCAAATCCCCATCCGACTGGCTGTCTTTGTCTGTGACATGCTCATGAAACGTTGGCTGCTGCGTCTAGTTTCTCGCCGGTGCGGCGTGCGTCTGCTGCTTCGAGGCGTAGCTCGTATCGATCGACCCAAGATTCCTCGCGGTCCAGAGGGGCACCCCACCGGAGAAAGTATAATCGACCCGTCCGACACCTCTGTACCACACAGAGTGAGCGACGTTGACGAGATCCATGCACGTTCCGTGGGGCTTCTAGGCACAGGGATCCGCTGAACGCTGTATCGAACTGGTTTACTGCGGCATGGAATGATACGGTCCTGCATCCTCTGGAAGGGCGGTCCCCCGGAGTCGCAGTGCTGGAAGGTCGTCGACGGACGTACCAATGTGGTGATCTTGGGCTGTCGAGTGCACCAGACGCCGACCGACTGGCTCAAGATATATATATTCCGGATCGTGCATCGCTGGTTATATCCTTTACTAGGAGCACGTCGGCGGGGATTCGACGACAGCAGAGCGGTGGTCATATTGTCTGTCAGCATCTTTTGGAAATAAAACAAAAGGTGGGCTCGTCCTTGTCATCAACGATACCGTCCATAGGGCGCCACTGGAAGACGTTACAAGGAGCGCTTAAACAGGCCCGTTGCACACGTTTCACGGCCTCTTCTTCTCGCAGAGTACAAGTCTAGCGACGGGACCTATCCATCAAGCACAGACCGGGGCTGGAAACGCCAACACGGTCGCGTGAAGAGCATGAGGGCCAGAACGTGACGACGGCGTCGATATGATTGTCTAATGAGCCGACGACCCGGTATCTGGCATGGTCGGTCGGCGCGGGACTCCCACCACGCGATCCTCAAACCAAGATCGCTGCCGTCCCAAGCAGATCGTCGTCGTCGTCCGACACGACGTCCGTCGCCCAATCGCACACGCTTGAGCCCGGCCCATGATCTGTACCGGAGTCTAGCCCAGACCACTAGCAGTTCGTTCTTGCACATGTCCGGCACATGGGAACATGTCGTGAGCTTTTCCGACTTCAGTCGTAGCGTGATCGAATGGTGGACATCTGGATACTATTGGCTGTCCTCACCCATCGGGTCAGTACAGCGGTGGGAACTTGGACGATAAAACGTACAACAAAACGGTATAAGTGGGCGTGTGGGCAAAGCTATGCTTCAGTGCAGAACATACTATAAATATTCTGTGGGTGGACTAGTCACATGTGAGTCGTCGACATGATGGCTGGCACCGTGTGCAGCCCCTAGTGTTTGTTTAAATACAGGTCACGGCGTCCGTTCGACATTCGACCTCCATCATCTCCCTTCTCGATGCCGAGCCTCCCGTAAGACCGTCCCAAGTCCTCCGTGCCCGCTCTCACTGCGAATGAAAACAGGCCATCCGGGAACGTACGCGCCAATGACCCTCTCATATACCATGCCCGTCAAACATTAGGCCCGCAAGCTAGCAGTGATAAGTTGGCCTTGGCCCTCATTATCGTTGTCTGTGCCATCTTTAGCATCCTACTCCTGTCCGCCCTCGCACGGTGTGTGGCAAAAGCGCTGGTGCGTATCACGGGCGGTCGACTGTGACCCTCGTCGAGGCTGACTTTCGCGTGGTGCAGCGTACCGCTCGGGTGGCGCCGCGTGTTGTGGTAACAGCGCCTCCTGGCTCCCGACGCGGGCCTGTTGTTCCAGAAATATTGGCACAGCGTTCAGCTTCGGGGACTGGCTGGGGAGAAAGCGTCCATGCGAGAGAACCTCCAGGTCCAGGGGCCGTGCCGGCTAACTCGGGCATCTCTGCTGGGGATACACCGGACGAGGGTACGTTGGACACAAATACCAGGGGACTACAAGTAAACAGACCTGAGAGACGCATCATCGTACATCAGGACAGGGGTCAGGCGCTGCAGGTGATAGAGGATGAACTCATCGAGATGCCGCCGCCTTGTGAATCTATACTGGGGACGTGAGCGTCACAGTTCTTCTTTGCTTGTACTCGACACTCGCGCTAATAGTTTAGAAACCCTCTGCTGAGATGATGGTACCTCTGTTCTTGTTTTCTGGAAAGTGCTACAGAAAACGCACTGCGCCCCTTTCGAGCTAATACACCCGCTAACTAGTGGCCGTGGCGTAGTACAGACATGTAAAGCTGTACGAGGCAGTGACGATGCAGGATTGATCTCCCCCGAGGACTGCGAACGCGCATATGGCGTTTGTCTCCATGCATCCCGATCGATCATCGCAGTGATTTACTCGGGTAACTGTTCTTTATATGGGCATCGGTTAGGATACCTTGCCACGACAGCGATGAGATACACAACAAGCGGTTGGCCGCGGCGAGTGGTCCAGGTTGGGTCGCGCCTGGTCTCGGCCTCATCGTAAGGAGCTCGCGGACGGAGGTGTCGGGGCTGGGGGCAGGAGTTCGATGAACAGACGGCGGATTCGGTGTGTCTTACGTAATTGACCCACTTCTAGATGCTCGCCCGCGAATCCGCCATGGAGCACCTCTGCCTCAAGTCAGCATGCCAGCAATTCCCTCTGCTTCGTGAGCTACGAGTAACTTCTACCATAGAGCATGCTCGTTTGGACTCTAGATTCTCAAAAGTATTCCGCCCTCGTCAGGTAGATGGTATACCGGGCAATTCTTCGCCCACCCCCGTCATCATCATCGTGATCGTTGTTGCGTTTTCATTTTATATTGCGGCCATCGTCCGGTATAAGAGATGGGTGAGTGTATCACCAAACACAGGCTGACCGTGGTTATGTAGCGTTTAGCCCATCATGCAATACCTACTACGGCTGCGGCATCACGGAGCGCGCCCTCGGTTCCGGTGCTTCTAGAAAATCGTAGACAGACGATGGGTGCACGCTACCAACGTACCCATGCCATGGCCCCACGAGCTTCTTCCGAGTCTAGGAT
Source organism: Fistulinella cinereoalba (assembly GCA_038089115.1). Lineage (NCBI taxonomy): Eukaryota > Fungi > Basidiomycota > Agaricomycetes > Boletales > Boletaceae > Fistulinella > Fistulinella cinereoalba. The sequence goes on along the minus strand of JBBPKG010000117.1, from coordinate 4,266 downwards.
GGGTGAATTTGTTGGCGCTTCGCAAACTACGTCTGATCCATGGAATGAAGAGATTATACGATATCATAGCATTCAGGCTAGCGTAGGAGACGGTGATGGCGTCGCCGGACATGCCCCCGCCCTACGAGCCTGTACCAGCGGTGGTGACTCCGGATCTATCCACTACTACATAGTACTCGTATTCTTTTTTGGATATTATTGAGCAGCAACCAACTGGTCGCTGCACAGTGACCGGGGTAGTCGATTCTTTTCGATGTCCCAAACATGACTGATCCCCCTGATGTGGCTGTGCGAATGATGAGCTAGTCCATTGGACCAGCATCGATGTCAACTACAACCACCGCGACGGCCGACCTCAGCCCTCGTCTTTGTGCGATTTGCATCAGGTTTCGACGTCGACGAGGATGCTGACCTGTCGTATAGTGCTTCACTGCCTCGTGGATACGGGCAGGCTGCTTATGCCCGCAGTGCTGCGCTCGTCTCCAACGTGCGTTGTCGTTTCCTGATCCCAGCCTCGTTCATACGCATATCGTCTGAAGCCGCCATGTCGACTCACCCTTTCCTCATCCCAACAAAAGTTCCAAACTCGCCATCGTCGCACCAGATATCCGAGGCCGACATCGATCGATTTGCGACCCTTTTCTCACCCGCGACACCGCCGGCGACACCCACCTCGACTGACGCTCCGCCGCCCATCCCAGATTTCACACGCCCGCGTGGATCGACACAGGGCTCGTCCGACTCGGAGTTTGGCGCCTTTGTGTCGGTCCCGCTCTCGCAGGACCCCCTCGCGCACGATCCAGAACCTGATGTTCGACCACCATCTCAGGCAACGTCCCAGCTAACCAACGTCAGCCTTGTCTATTTTGACCAGTTCACGACAACCGCCAAGTCTGCTGCAGAGCGCCATCGGCGCGAGGTACTGGACGAGCTTTTACAGCACGAGGACGACCCAATGTACTTTCTCCACGATGATAACTCGTCCACGCCCGCGCCGATATCAGCCCCAGTACCAATACCAGCCCCGGTACCGATACCAGCCCCAGCACCCACACCAGTAACGGACGAGCTCGCCGAAGCACTCACATCCGAGATAAGCAACCCGAAGCTTATTCGGGTAGACCGCGGCGGGAGCGTCAAAGTCGCTCCGAGCCCCTCGCGCGCACGCGTTCCACTCCCACCCCGTCTTAGTGGGAACGCATCTCCTCCGTCCGTATCATCTCCAACGGACTCTTCGACGTCGCTCCCATCAACGTCGCCTTCAGCTTCCCCCGTCCCACCGGCACACCCCGCACACGCGACGCTGTCGCGCATCTCATCAAGCTTCGTGTCGTTACTGCCAACAGCACGCCCGCGTTCCGCTCAAGCGACATCCTCATCTGCGCCGAGCACGTTCTCGCGCTTTGCTGCCCCTGCTGCGGGCGCGCTTACCCATGGCTCACCATTCGCGTCCACCCCGTACATCCCGCCAACAGGCGCCCCAGGGTTCGCGGGTGACCGCGCCTGGGACCGCGGGTTCTCCGAGGTCCTCGAACAAGACGAAAAACGCGGCCTCGTCGACCCCGTCGGACTCGGCATTAGCGGGGCAACAGCAACGCCTCGGCACCCTAGGGGCAAAGGCGTGACGCTCGCCGGGCGGTGGGACACTACTGCTCGCGTGCTCACCGAGGACCTCGCTGACCTGGTACGTGTATTCCCGGCGCTGGTTATATTCCGCTTACGCGTCACGATAGATTCGGCCTCACCTGCCAGCGTTGACGAGGCTCCCGCGGCACTGGACCCTCCTGTACTCGATCGATCAGCATGGGATATCAATCAATACATTGTATTCGCGATGTGAGCCGCGGGTGCCATCACGCGCGCATCCGAACCCGCCCAAGGGCGGTCTGTTGGTCATCCGAGACGCCCAGGACGCGGTATTTGGCGCGTGGCTGAGCGAGGGGATTAAGCTGGAGAAGGGGGGATACTATGGGTCCGGCGAATCGTGCGTCCTCTTTCTCGGATCCTGACAGCATCCCCACACGCCAGTAGATTCCTGTGGCGGTTCGAATCTGCGGGGGACGGGGAGCAACTGGCGGTCTACCCTTGGACAGGCGCGAACGAGTACGTCGCGCTGTGTGAGCCGGGGTTCATCTCCTTTGGTGGGGGGTGCGTGTATCCCTCTCGTGGAAACATGTTCTGACACTCTAATAGGGACGGTCATTATGGGCTGTATGTCGACGAGACGCTCTTGGAGGGCTCGTCCGCGCCGTGTCCGACCTTTGCGAATCCACCGTTGTGTGCGTCCAGGGAGCGGTCGGTTAAGTCGAGGGGCGACTTGGCGTTTGAGTGTGTCGGGCTCGAGGTGTGGGGCATTGGGCCTGGGTGATCGTGCGTTTTGTTTCTTGCTGTCCCGCGATCGATTGGTGTACATATTGTAGCGTATTTGAATGACCTGCGTGCGCGGGTATGTGTCATGGCTACCTGGGTGACACTTCTGCACGGACCCGATGCTGTGAGGACGATGAATTGGCCGCCGAGGATGGCGTTGTCTGGTGCAGTGGTGAATCGGACCAGGAGACTACATCAGGGCTGATAAATGTTTCTGATATGGCTTGATAATGGCTTGATAAGAGCTGAAGAAATAATATTGTCAATATTTTTACCTTGCGAATGATAATGCATCAGCAAATCTACTCATTACTATTTGCGACTTATGAACTTTTTTATTACTTGAACAAGTGAATCTATTATTTCAGTCCCTAAGTAAGCATACAAGCCTGCACCAAGTTGTTCCCTAGCACACAATTTAAAACTCCTTTTGGCATGTGTTCACGCAACTAATAAAACAAGTTCGTAAATATAAGTGTTGCTACTGCCATTGGCCAATACTATTAGGAAGCAATCTATATTGAAAGCATGATAATCCACAAACCCGTTGACATTAGGCAAGAGCACAGGTACAGGTATGGGTCTCACTGACCTCACCTGTGCACCCATGCCTAAGGTACCTGTATCCATGCCCATATCCATAAGGTACAGTAGCACATTCATATGGTGGGATGACAACAGCATCATGGCGGTGGGCTTGCCGTCACATTGTTGTTGTCATCACCATTGTCTGTGCCACGTCAACATCGATGGTTGATGTCATCACCATTGTTTGTGCCACGTCAACATCGATGGTTGATGTCAATGTTGTCATCGCTTCATCGTGGGGGATGGAGGCCAGGCATTATCACCACTACTACTGCTGCCACGACGTTGGTGTCATTGTTGGTGTCAAGATGGCAGTGGATGGGAGACAGGTGGTGGTGGTGGTGGTGGTGGTGAGGGGTGTCAAAATTCCTTAGCTCCGGACGCTCACATCACTTCTCCGGTCTCCTCTGGTGCACTCTGGATCTACTCTGGCATCAATTCCATATGTACTTACCTTATTATTCTCTCTTCTTACAGACTTCCCACCAGAGTTGGCCCAGACCGGACCAGAGTTAGTCAACCTGGACCAGAGTATGTACTATTTGCTTAGTGGAGTCTAGTGGACCTTATTCGGTCGCATCTCCGCCCCTTTTTAACATTTTGAGTGCGCTTTTGCCCTTCCCTCAGTTGCTTCCATCACTTTGTGGACTGCATCTGAGGTAAGGGCTCATCTACCTACTGTTTTACCTATCTAATGTACTGTAGGACTTCTGTCCACTCTGCTAGGTAAATCTAGTTGCTTCCATCACTTTGTGGACTGCATCTGAGGTAAGGGCTCATCTACCTACTGTTTTACCTATCTAATGTACTGTAGGACTTCTGTCCACTCTGCTAGGTAAATCTAGTTGCTTCCATCACTTTGTGGACTGCATCTGAGGACTTCTGTCCACTCTGCTAGTCGCTTTCTAGCATTTCTGCAACAGGTTATGAGCCCTGTCAGTGCCCACTGACAGAATTAGCCTTAGCCGAGAAATTTTTGCCGATCCAAGCGCACCCGAGCAAACTTTCTCATGCCTCCGCTTCGATTCTGGTTATCTCCGATGACCTCCAAGGCTTCGGTTCCCACCTCCTGCCTGGTCCTAACTGGCCCGGCGAACTTTGCCATCTGGAAAATGCGCATTCAAGCAAAACTCTGCCGAGAAAAAGTCTTGGGCATTGTCACCGGCACCGATGTCGCTCCAACAATTTCCTCCACTACCTCCAGCACTCCTGCCACTGCTCCCTCCATCTCCGCCTCCACCTCCTCCACCTCTGCCTCCTCCACTTCCACTATGGAAGACCTCTGGAAATGGCATGAACGCGATGAAA